>SNQJ01S0229170.1:8051-22431 GCA_010110895.2 Picea sitchensis
TTTTTTTTTAATTTTATTTTTTATCTAGTTTCCGCATTTGACTAGACCTCTCTACTGAGTGGATCTGTTGTGGCCGCCTTAATGCACAGATTAGCCATGGTAGGTCTCACAAAATACTATGCGTTCAAGACTACAAGACCTGAAATTACATAAGTGAAGTTGGAGGATCGTGAATAATATAAGCTTAGCATTCTGTGTGTTGCTGCCAACATCATATTTTTATTTCTGCAAGCATAAGGATTTCTCGCGAGAAAATACGCCCATTATTTATTTATATATATATTTTTGATATTTAAAAAAATGCATTGAGTCTCCTCGTAGCCTTGGCTTGGCACGTGGCTGGGAGATTGGGTCTTGGGCCCAACACTTTCTTTTTATATCACTGCTACTTTGTACAAAGGCGTCCTCGTCATGAATTATTTCCTGGTGCTTCATGGTTTATGATTGCAATAACACATAGTTGGATAACGCAGGAGGTCGTAGGGTCGAATCTCTCGGTGCTTGTTTTACTTTGTGTGATGGGTTCTATGATTATTTTTTTTTGGCGTTGATTTATTAAATGTTGTTAATCCTTGGAATTTGATGAACTTTGAGAGATTTTTGGTCACATGGGTGTGACTGTTATGCACGTCTCTGCGAATTCGTTTCCTTCTGGAGAATTTACACTTGGACGCATTTGTTTTGTAGTAATGGCTTCTATGTGTTGATCTCTGTGGTGTGACTAGGCTGTGTGTATTGCGTGGGCTGTGTGTTTTGCGTGGGCTGTGTGTTTTGCATTGGCTGTGTGTAATATTGAATTTTTGAATTTGTTCTTATGAAACAAAATGCTACGCTATCTAATATATCTTATCCAAGCGAATTATTGAGTTGTTCTAAAGTGCATTGATGATACTTGTATTCAACCTAAAGAGAAGTTGTTAAACTATAGATTGATTACCCTTATCGTTATCATATCCTTATGGTATTGTAAATTTAATTCTCGAACTATTGCTTGATATTAATGAATAAAATAAAATAAAATTAACACTTCCATTGTTATATCTTAGTCAACAACTAGTACACACTATTGTACTATTATCCTTTTTGTGGAATTTACCTTTTGTATGTATGCGAGGGTTCAAATTAAAATCTGTGTTTGAAATTATAGAAATCAATGGTATACTACGCTTGATTATCCTAGACTAAATCCTTATATTACTTCCAAATCTTTAATTCCGTGTTGAAATAGAAGTTGTATTATATAATAGTCACACGAGTCCTATATTATGTAATCTTGTTCTTAAGTGTAATATTTATAAAAACACTTACAGGTTTGAAGCTTTTACAGGTGAATCTTCTTACATACAGGTGAGGCTTCTTACAGGTTCTAAGGTGAACATGCCTCCTTCAAACTTACAACTGTTTCTAAGGTTTTTCTGGTTGATTTCTAGGTCAATTATGAGTAGGTGGGTAGGCCCTTGGCCCCAGATTTTAAACTAGAGCTCTGATACCATGTGTAAGGTTCTCTCTAACAGAACCTAGAATTTCATAAATTTAAACATAACATTTCTTTTTACGGTTCTCTATTCCGCAAAATAACAGTTTACAGTTTATGGCTCAACAAAATTCAAAATGGGCAGCATGATATAAATAACATATTGAATAATATACACAACATAAATAACATATTGAATCATCATACAATAATGAACATGCCATAATAACGAACAAAAATACCTGTCAAGTGATTTGTTTCCCAACTCTGTTTGTCCAAGTTGAAGCTGAAACTGTGCCCAAGTTTCTCTATCAAACTCTGTCGAAAACTAAATCTTTCCTCCCAGCCAGCTAGGAACAAAGCCTATTCGGCCCCCTAGCTCTCGGATTCCGTAAGGATTCCTGGCCCCGGAGCTCAAAACTCCCAGCAACAGATGGTCCCCTGTAACAGTCCAACAAATTCCTCAAGCCAAAAACCAGAAATACAGTTTTCCAATCCCTCCCCCGGAAAATGCTCCAATACAGTCTCCTAATATCAAAAAATAATTCTCCCTGCCCCCAAAATAAAAAATCCCCCCTCTCGAATGTCTTTGCCCCCTCATATCCCTCTTCCCATTCACCACCTCCTCCTTCATTAAGACCCCCCCTTCTTATCTCTCCATTCAATTCCATCCACCTTATCCCTCCATTCAATGCCAACCACCTTATCCCCTTCTCCTTAATGGTTCCATCCTTCAATACGTTAAGTTTTCTTTTAGTAAATTAAAATTTATTAAACTTAAATTCATTACCCAAATATTTAATGAGTTAATTAATTAATTAATATACATTAAACAATTAATAATTCAGGACAATTAATTAATTAATTATTTAACTTAATATACTTTCAACAATTATTTAACTATGACAATTAATTATTTAACTAGGGTTGTTACATTTACACAGTTGCAATACTTAGGAAACCACAAACCAATACACTTGAGCCAATAATCATTTCATAACCAGAGCAGAGTCACGAATGGCCAAAAAAATACATACATGTAATCGAATTCCTTAAAATGAGAGCTGTTCGAGTTGTTCCTCTCTGCTAAGAAATCAGAGCATAACCACATTAACAAGATCGATCAATAGCTCGACTAGGGTGGTGGCTAACGCGAGGAGTAAAGGTGACGTGCAGTAAATGCACGTCGCCTCCAACTACATTTCAATAATTCAACAATACATGCGAACAGATTCTTCATTAACACCATTAATCAAACCATGTATCAAAACCATCACCACATTAAAAGCCAATAGCGTGACCATCATATTCTATTTCACATCATATAACTCAAACAAAATCGGATAACCATTAATGTCCATTACCTTGTCAAATGAGCCACCAACATCCCATTTATCCAAATATACCATATGTATATCGACCACATAACTCAATTAAATCGCATGGCCATTAAATTTCTAGCTATGATTTACCATAACCATTAAGTCTTTCATGCATATAGTATAGTATATATGATAGTTTAAATTCTTCACCTTTGTAACTGTTGCATTGTTCCCAACATTTCATAAGCTCAAAACATAGCCAATAACAAAATATCTCATCAACCATGTAAGACCTGTCACACATCACCACATTAAAAATGAATAGATCTGATCTTCAATAGTTCAAGGGGGTCCCACCTACTAGTATTATTTATATTTTATAATAATAGTCTTTAGCAACACTTTGCGGGAAAAACTTCGTTGACAATTTTTTAATCGTCAACAAACTGGCGACTCCATAGGAAAATTTGTTCCCAACAGATTTAGAACTCAGAACTCATGGTTTCTCAGACCAAGAATAATAATTTTAGGAGACGTAACCAGAATAATTATGTAACATGGGGAAGTGAATGGATTTAATGGAAAGATGAACGAGAATTTGGGAATAACTCATGAAAAGTGTTAAGTATGAGGGATTTTAGCACTATATGCATAATCATTCAACTAGAATATGCTCTTAACTTTCAAGAAGGAAAACTTATAGACTTGCTCTTAAGATCTCAACGGATGAAGAAATGTCAAGAAGAAGCGGGAAATAACCAATTTCTGATAAGACAACAGTGGAAATATGTAACAATTTCAAGGGCCCTTCCGAGGAGACATCATAACAACTGTGTAAGCTTGATTGTTATTGGCTAACAATGATTTGCAAGAGTGTCACTGTGGCAGAATTGATCCAACATCCTATCTTGACCAAACACTAAAAGATGATAAAGACAAAATCACAACAAAAGTAATAATGCAGAAATTAAAACAACAATAGTAAAAGAATCAATTGAAAACAACAAGGAAAGAAAACTTAACTTAGAAGGCAAAAATCAAGGTACTGTAAGTATAGAAAAGAAGCACAAAAATTGAAAGCAAAGCTAGGATACTAGTATACAAAAATCCAATCAGCATTAGGAATTTTCACACTGGCCCCTCACAATACTTCAAGCAAGGACTGTTAGTACTGTAGGAAAATAATTGTCTCTGTAATTCATTAAAATGTATGAGTTAGTGTCCAAGACAAAATTAATTTGGAAGGGACCCAACACTTGAAATCCTGATGTAATTATCAGCCCTTTGACGCACATGATTAAATCATCAAGGTAAGCATGGAGACTGCCCAATTCATTGAAAGTTGTGTGTATAGGCCCTTTAAAGGTGGTAATTGCATCAAATAAGCCATAAGGCAGACATTTGTAAGGCATAGTATCGCAATTAGTAATGAAAGTGGTTTTGTGAACATTTTCCCCTTTGACTTTAATTCTCTTGTAACTAGACAAACTGTCAAGTAAGGGCCCTAACTGTGACTCTACCACATGTTGCAAAAACATTTCCATATTGAGATGAGGGAAGGGATTTCTCATAATCGCTTGCCAGAAAGTTCAAATACTAATACAAGTTCTGATATTATCAGTGGTCCTCGAGGCCGATTCCCAAATTAAAACCCATTCAGGGTGGACTGAAAAAATCATTCCAGCCCTTAAGAAATCTCTCAACTCCCTTCAAAAGGGTGCTTCCAGTGTAGAGTTAACAAGTCCTCATTTTTGCCTAGCTAGTTTCATAATATGTTGAGCAAGACTAGGATCAAAACCATGAATATCCTCATAGGACCAAGAAAAAACCTTTTGATATTCACCGAGTAGCTCGGTGGACCCCATCTCTTCTTTAACAAAACATTGGACATTTATTTGAGCATTCGTTGAAGACTCGAGTGTCGTAATGTTCAGGAGGGTGGATTCAACCACCTTCTTTCATAACTCCTCTTCTTTATGTTTTTCTTTATTGCCTACAACACTCAATGAAAATGAACTCTCAAGAGGAGTCAAGCCCTCATGAATCTTATTATTTTTTATGGGTATAATCACCTCGAGCTTAAGAGGTTTATTTTGAATGACAACACAAATGCTCTCATCGTAAGGGATGGCCTTCCAAGATCCTTCATTTTCAGGGATGTAAGGATGATGTAGATATTGAAAAGCACAATCAAGCTTATGAGGCAAAAGTTTATGATTAGGAGAGGCTGCAAAGACAACTAATCGATCAGCCATTAAATTCAACTCCTTCTTAACATGAGTGATGTTGAAGGATAGAAGGTTCAAGACAAGTGCCCAAATAGTCTGGGAGTATCGTTCCATCAGCTTGTTGCTAGGAGAGCATATCTTACGTATTAGGTTCACAAGAAGCTCAAAATTTCCAAAAACTGAAAGGTGACCACAACCGAGATTTAGGGTGTTCTCAATGCCTAAAATAAAGCTTCAAATTCAACAACATTGTTTGAACAAGAAAACTCTAACCTATAAGACAGATTATGAATTTTCCCTACAGGAGAAACCAAGATAACGCCAGCCCCATTACCTTCACTAGAGCATGAACCATCAAAGTGCATATGCCATATATCATCATCTAAATCAATTTTTTCCAAAGGAATATTATCCTCTTCAACAAATATGGAATACACTCCTAGGTCTTCTTCGATATAGTTTACGCTAGATTATAGAACACTCTCTATGTAGGGTGAAATTCTTCCCTCTCTAAGGACTATAATATTCTTACCATTCTAAGGAACGAATAAATGGGTCCCGTCGAGCGAGAGGTATCCACATGTTAAGGCTTTCCAATCTCTCCCCAAGATAATTGAGTAGTTTCTTACATGCATATCAGTTACCTGAATGCTGAGGGTTGTCCTTATCTCAGGATGAGCACATAAAACCATGGTTACATCCTCAATCTCACCTATGGTTGTTTGTTGTAGACTATTATCGGAGAGCATGCTTCTAATGTTTTCATTTGTACAAGACAAGCCTAGCTCTTCCATAATAATCTTCGACATCACACTTGGGCCTGAACCACCATCGATGAGGCAACAATGGACAATCTTATCCATGATATTTACATAAATATAAAAAATAGATTTTTTACAGGGTATCTAAAGTTATGTACACGTTGTAATGTTCCCCCGACCACCCGTAGGCCGTGGGATGCCACTCCAGAGAAACCACTCATGCTCTGACACCATTCGGTAACATTCCCAGCCTTAACAGGCTGGACCATGCTACTCTAGGGAACACTTTCGTTCCCTTACTGTGGAACATACAGTAACATACCCAGTAGTCAACTGAGCTATACCACATAATTTTACTCTTTAAAGTGCGTGCAACTAAAACATATACATACAACACTCTTGTAGAAGCTTTACATATAAACATAAACAAACAATTACTTTATGTAACATACGACTTTTATACTGAAATAACAGTAACTACATATATGCAACATTTACAGGGAATTACCCAAAAACATACAGGCAATTATAATCACATATATGATAAACCGTAACATAGGCATGTAAATAACAAAGTAGCATATCATTTTACCATACAATTGGTACTTATCTTAGAAATATTGTCACCAACTGCGTACAGACCGTCCATGAACCTCCTAGCCTTGGACTACACTGTTCATCACTCTCAATAGTGAGTCATCCCTGAGCTGGGACTGAACTCCACCCACGGTAAAGGGTTCCTATCTAGGCTAAGGCTCATGGGCAACAAGAAAGACTCCGTTTTAGGTGCTCACTCAACTAATATCCTACAACCTCTCATTCCCCACATGCCTGTCCCACCCAAGGAAGTGTGCCCCTTCTCTGCTCAACAATCCCTCGACTGCCCCACTTCCCTTGCAGGGCTTCAACAACAGGCCGGACCGAAAGTCTCAGAGAATTGTAGCTGTAGTTTATCACCTTTGGGAATCAATCCCCAGTAATTCTCTCGCTCAGAGAATTGATCACGGGCCTGACAACCCGCTTCTTCAATCCTGCTCCAAGCTAACCAGGTACACCAACCGAAAAGGGTTATGGGAACAGGCTCTAGAATGGTGAAATGACTGTCTCAAGGATAACATAATGCATGAGTGAAAATGGTCATGGAATAATTGACTGGATAACTGAGTGTGGGAAAAGAATCATTGTGAAACTCTCATCGAAGTGATGGTGTGAATGATAGTCGAGCTGCTGGTCATAAATTCCCGTGAACAAAGTGATCAAATGAGCTAAGTCCCCCATGATATGAATGCNCCAAATTTAGAACTTAGGATAAAATAATTATCCATACTTTATGTTTTAGGAAATATTAATATAATATTCGCTTGACTTTTGGCCCTCCCTTTCCCTAACTGGTGAAGTTCAGTCCCCCATCTCTTTTATCGTGGTCGGTCTGCGCACAATGATGTATTTTATATTAATCATGAGTCATGTACAAAGTAGGTGCATTGGCCTTTGACATCTAGGTGTTCCGACCCAATACCAAAACATAAGCATCCCAACTTATAATAACCAGCTCACCAGGCTATAACACATATCATATACACGAGGCTCATTGTCCTCCATACTGCGCGCACCCTAGTTATTGCGCGCAATATCCTGGAATGTGCATATTACATCATTTTACTACGCATTTCATGCACACACTATGCCACATGACATGCATTACCAAATGAGGTCAAAACAACTCACCAACTTAAGTACATTTATATTACATTACAATTGGGTTCGTCCAAGGGATATTACAATCCCCTTCCCTTATTTATGCACTGTCCTCAGTGCATCTTACACCCATATACAACGGAGTTTTCAAAAATCTTCAAAAATATGCGTGTATTCTGTTTGCATTTCATCTTCATGCTCCCAAGTAGCATCCTTAGGACCGTACCAGGTCCATTGAACCTTTACAAGCCATATGGCTCGGTTCCGAAGCTGTTTGACTTTCTGGTCCAAAATGCGCACCGGATGCACTTAAAAGCGCCTTCTTGCTCCACCTGAATCATATTCCAGTCAATAACATGATTAACATCAGGTATATATTCTTTAGCAATGATACATGGAAGGAATTATGAATAGACATAGATGCAGACAATGCAATCATATAAGCAACTGGACCAATCCTCTCTAGGATTTCAAAAGGCCCACAAAATCTGGCTGCCAACTTGGCGCAACTTCCCAGCTTCAGGGAACTCCGATTAGCTTTCAATTTAAGGAAAACATGATCACCCACTTTGAATTCTCCATGGCTTCTGTTCTTATCGGCATAACTTTTCTGTCTGTCTTGGGCAGCTTTTAAATTCTACTTAATTCTTGTCATTTGGTCCTCCATTTCCCTAAGCAACTCTGGCCCAACTACTGTCCTATCAGCTTGATTATCCAAACTCACTGGAGTATTGCACTTTCTTCCATAAAGTTCTTCAAATGGGCTCATCTTCAATGATGCCTGATACCCATTGTTGTATGAGAATTCTACCAAGTGTAGGTAGTCTTCCCATTTTGATGGTTTTTCCATCACCTACATTCTCAGTATATCTTCTATCACCCTGTTCACCCTCTCTGTCTGTCCATCAGACTCAAGATGATAAGCTATACTAAAGTTCATATTCGTTTTGAATCCTTTCCAGAAATTTGAGGTGAATTTCGGGTCTCTGTCGGACATGATTGTTTTAGGAATCCCGTGCAATTGTGCCACTTCCTTCATGAAAATATCAGCAACCTATGCTGCCTTGTGCATAGTTTTTAGTGGAATAAAATGGGTAGCTTTCATAAGCTTTTCCACCAACACCATGATCGAATCATGCAACTTGCATGTTCTAGGAAATCCCGTAATAAAATCCATTGTCACCATTTCCCACTTCCACTCATGAATGGTTAAAGGTTGTAGCAACCCCGCTGGGTGCCTATTCTCAGCTTTCACTTTTTGGCATTCCATACATCTAGCGATGTACTCGGTGATCTCTTTCTTCATACTTGGCCAAAAGTAATGGCTCTTGATCACTGCCATGGTTTTCTGATATCCAGGGTGCCCTGCATAAGGAACATTATGCGTTTCAAGTCCTGTACATTTGGAACAAAAATCCTGTTCTTGCCCAACAATATTCCATCTATTCCCAACTTATAATTGTCCACCTTCTGAAGCATCTTACCCTATTGTAGCATTGCTACCAATTTTTTGTACTGCAGATCTGCATTTGCAGCCTCCAGAATTTTGCTTTTAATATCAGTTTGGTACATGCTAATGGCTGTAGCATGTAATTCATGCACCTTCCTGCTGAGTGCATCAACCACTTTATTCTCTTTCCCCTTGATATGATTTATATCAAAGTCATATTCGCTTAGAAATTCTAACCATCTGCTTTGTCTAGCATTTAGATTTTGCTGATCAAATAAATATTTCAGACCATTATGGTCTATTCTTAGCTCAAACCTCTTTCCCATGAGGTAGTGTCTCCATTTCCTCATGACATGCACTATGGATGCCAACTCCAAATCATGAGTGACATAGTTTCTTTCATGATCCTTCAACTTCCTTGATTCATAACATATGACAAACCCATTTTGACTGAGGACTCCACCAAGTCCTTCATTACATGCATCGGTGCATACGATGAATTCTTCTTCTGGGTCTGCGATCCTTAATATTGGAGCACTTGTCAATAATTGTTTCAAGTGTTGGAAACTCTTCTCGTAATCTAGTGTCCACTGAAACTTCACTCCCTTTCTTTGCAAAGAAGTGATTGGGTGTGCAATCTTTGAGAATCCTTCAATAAATCTTCTGTAGTAGCCTGCAAGACCCNTCTATATTCTTAGGATCCACTGCTATCCCATCCTTTGAAATGATATGCCCCAAATAATGAATTTGTTTCTAATAAAATGATTACTTGCTCAATTTGGTATATAACTGACACTCCCTTAATACTTGCAACACCATCCTCAAATGATGTTCATGCTCTTCCTCTGACTTGGAATATATAAGAATGTAATTAAAAAAGACAATGACAAACTTGTCTAAATACTCTTGGAAAACACCATTCATTAAGCACATGAAAACAACTGGTGCATTTGACAACCCAAATGGTACCATTGTGAACTCATAATGACCATACCTTGTCCTGAAGGCGGTCTTGCTAATATCTTCTTCTTTAATTCTTACCTAATGGTATCCTGATCTGCGATCTATCTTTGAAAATATCTTTGCATCCTTTAATTGATCAAAGAGGTCATCAATCCTCGGTAGAGGATGCTTGTTCTTAATAGTCACTTTATTCAACTGTCTAAAGTCAATGTACAACCTTAGTGTTCCATCTTTCTTTCTCACAAACAAGACTGGGTCACCCCAAGGTGACATGCTTGGGCATATATACCCCTTCTTCATAAATTCTTCAAGCTGCATTTGCAACTCCTTCAATTCTAGTGTACTCATTATGTAAGGAGTCTTTGATACTGGCGCTGCTCTAGGCATCAAATTTATAAAGAAATCAATGTCTCTCCTTGGGGGTAGTTCGGGTACCTCCTTGAACACATCTTCAAAACCTTCCAGGACTGCATAATCTTCCAAATTTGGCACCTTATCTCTAGGTGTCTCTGCCAAATGAGTGCAATTATTTGACATCCTTTTCTGTAACACTTCTTCAGCTACAATGCTGAAATTTCTCTAATGGTTACTACCCCGGGGATTCCCCGTACCTTCTTTAGTTTCCCTTCCTCATCCAAGAAAGTCAATGCTTTGTTGTGACAATCTAAGAGAGTGTGATGTTGGTCCAACCAATCCATCCCAATTAGACATTCATAGGAACCTAAAGGCAAGATGTTTAAATTTGCCTTGGTGTTCAGTCCATTCATGTCTATGAGGCATGACTTAACGATTTCATTAACCTTTATTCTGGCTCCTGTAGCCAGTTGCACCAACAAGGATTTCCCATGCTTGCTTCTTGAAAATTGAAAACTTTCCACCATCTTAGGGTCTATATAACTATGAATAGCTCCTGAATCAATCAAAATAACAAGGGTTTGGTTGTTGATCATACCTTCCACTTCAATCATGTGGGACTGATACTCTACTTGCTTGTTGTCCAGGGTTGCATAAATCCTTGGCACATATCTACCCATGTCCTCCACTATTTCAACTCGCTGTACATTGTGAACAACCCTACCTTTTTCACCTTTGTGAGGACAATCTATGAACCTATGGTCCCCTTTACAACCCCAACATTGCATAAGTGCCTGCCTTGGCCCTTGACTCCCTGTGTCAATCGTTCTGGGTTCTTTAGGCATTTTCTATCCTTGCGGATTATTTCTGAAGAATGGTGGCTTAGCTCCCTTCTTCCTTTGATACATATTGAATTTCTTATTGTCTTCCCAAGCCTTTTGGAAAGCTGGCCTTGCTTTCTGCTGATCATATAGGCATTTAACTCTCCTTATGGTTTCTTCTAATGTCTTGGGATCATCATACTGTATTTTGTCACTGATGAATGATGGCAATCCACTTAAATACCTTTGAATTTTGACTGTCTCATCCTTGATGAAAGAGACATACTTCAACAGTTCTAGAAACCTTCTCTCATATTCATCTATGGTCATATTTCCAAGCTTGAGTTCAAAGAAATCTTTCATTTTCTTGTCATAGTATCTCTTAGTCAAGTAATTCTCAAAATACTTCTTGAATTCCCTCCAAGTAACACCTTTCTCTACAATGTGCTACACTTGCACAAGTTGATCCCACCACATGGAGGCCTTTCCTTTGCATTGATAGATAACGATTCTACCTTCTGCATGAGAAGAATAATTATGCAATTGAAAATACTTTCTCATGCATAGTAACCATGTTTCTGCATCTTCATCCTTCTTGTGCTCACCATCAAATGTAGGAGATTTGACTTTGTTCGTTTCTCCTCTCAACTCATCCACCCCAGATCTCTTATACCTTCTGACAGGGGATAGACTCGAGCTGTTTCCTGTTCTCTTATTAGAATGCCTTTGGGAATGATGGTGATGTCTACTAGCACTTTTTTCTTTTCTTTTCTCCTCTGAAGGTTTGTGACTCCCAGATTTACTTGAGCCACTCTCCTTAACCAATTTCTTTTCTATTCTGTTCAAACCCTCCAATAACTTCATGTTGAAGTCATCCTGCTCCTCTTTGGCTTTCATAAGCCTTTTATTATCAACTTTATGGCTTTGGACATCCTTCTGCAATTCCTTAATGGTGTCAGGCATATTCATATCTTCATTCCTTTCTTCTCCATGTCCGTTGGAGTTCGTTCCTTCCATGCCCAAATGGACATCCACCCCTCTTCTCTCATCTTACTAACTGTAATTCCCCTGTGCTTCTTCCATTCCTATGGAATCTGCACTGTTCTAATCTGATCGAGTTGTTGTTAATTCTGCAAAACGTGTAGCCATCGAAAATTATCAGGCTAACAATTCAACAATTCATGAGAATATGCACCATTTTGGTTCAATATACACATCAGAATTATCTCTCCCGATTTCCTGGTGTTATCACCATGACAATTCTGGATAAGACTCAAGTCTCAAAAACACAGGCGTGCAGTGCCTTCAGAGATACACTTGTGCAAGAAGGTGGTTTTCCAAAACCACTTTCACCAAGATGTGGTATCACATGTCTCAACATGTCAAATCCACCACTCGTGGAGTGGGCGATGGCTAGTCAGATCACCCTACTTCACTCATTCGGTACTTCGCAACCGTGTGACGTCAACTGAATGACACCATGTAACGAAATCAAAAGTTAATCATTCGAAATGGATTGGCCAAGCATGGAAACCCAACGCTCTTGTACATAATTCGTCTGCGCTTCATAAATGAAATTCTATAATTACCACTCTCCAAGTATGAAGGTATCTGCGTATCCATAACTGAAGTAATATCCAAACTTTTCGACTTTCTTCTCTCTGTAAAATTTTTTTGGTATCCACAACCTGAGATACATGGACAAGGCTAAATCGAGTGAGATGGGTTATTCAGGAAACATGCTAGACTTTCCTGCGAATAAGGAGGAAAGGGTACTTGTGCACATTCTAGCAACTAAGTTCCACACAGAGCCCGCTATAGACTCACGGTTGGAAGTCAGGCTGAATCCCACTATGAAGGATTTAGTCATCAACATGCCAACCACTAAGAGGAAAAGGAGTAAGCGGTAGAAGAAGGAGGAATCTACGGCTGAAGCGACCGGAAGTGTTGGAGAGAATCAACAGGTCTGGTTAGATTCTTCTTTAAAGGCAGAGATCGCTAAGCTGAAGTAAGTCTTCAACTAAAAATTAAGCATGTTTCAACAAATTTTGAACAGTCGGTAGCGGAGATAAGGAGTACTAGAAATGATAGGCCCGTTCCTTAAACAACCCTTTTCACAACATGCTAACTGCTGTCATCACCCTTTTGTAATTTTGTGATTAATACAATTATATAAATACATAAACATATTTTATACTATTTTATTACAATTTCTATTCAGTGGTGTTATGAATCTTGTTTTCTTTTATAATAATTTTTTTTTTTGTAATCTTATATTTTATTTTCATCTGTCTGAATCAGAGGAAAATAATACTCGAAATTCTTTTTAATTAATGCTTCGATGCGGTTGTGTGTTTCTTTTTCTTTTATTATTATTCAAATTAAACTCAGACTCATCGCCTTCCAAGCGACTTCGCGCACACTAAACTTTAACTTGTTCATTTATATTTATCGTGCATAGCAATATCACAAGGTAAAACGCTTTTCCGCACACCTATATCTACTGTGCACAGTTTTGGTACCGCATATCGATATTCCACATGCATTTCTTCCTATGGATGCACCATGTCAAGTTCAACATATTCCATCGCACCCACTTATCTGCGCACACTACTGAATACACTGTCCTGAAACAGCTTATACTCATACTTATGCACGTACCAACAAAACTCCTCTGTGTTAAGCAATACTTGCACACCCCATGTGCACATTACTATGTGTGTTCTCACCACGCAAGGCTAAATTCAGTGCATGCATCCGCACATAATAATCTTCCGTGCAGTGCCACAATTTACTGCGCATACTGGCACACCAATGTTTTCTTGCGCGGTGCTAAACTTTACCATGCGCACTAGAATGCCAACCTTTTCCATGGACACTTCGTGACTCCAATTTTGGTCACTTCGAAGTTACTCTTTTGTGAATATTCGCTTCAACTGAACCCCTTTGGCCCATCCAAGCTCATTGTTGAACTGAAGCTCTGATACCAATTTGTAACGTTCCCCCGACCACCCGCAGGCCATGGGACGCCACTCCAGAGCAACTACTCATGCTCTGACACCAATCGGTAACATTCCCAGCCTTAACAAGCCAGATCATGCTACTCTAGGGAATTCTTTTGTTCCCTTACTGCAGAACATACAGTAACATACCCAGTAGTCAACTAAGCTATACCACATAATTTTACTCTTTAAACTGCATGCAACTAAAACATATACATACAACACTCTTGTAGAAGCTTTACATATAAACATAAACAAACAATTACTTTCTGTAACATACAAATTTTATACTTGAAATAACAGTAAC
>SNQJ01S0229171.1:0-11369 GCA_010110895.2 Picea sitchensis
AAAAGATGTCGAAGACAAAATGGATGGATCCAATTGTTCTTGAAATTCTTCCCCAAACATGTACTCAAATTGGGGAAAAGACTGTGGAAAATCCACACATGTGATAGCAGAAATGAACTGGTTTAGCACATTTTTTGTTGTGTGCTCCTGAAGTGCCATGGTCACTTGGCAATACGGGTTCTTCCCAGTCCTTGTTCTCGTATGGGCATTCAAGTCACCATAGATTCTCCATAATATGTTGAGCTGGAGGGTAAATGGTGAGATTCTGGATAGAGAGACCATTCGAGATGGTCATTTCTCCTTCTCTACAGCCAATAAATGCATTGGCTGTGGCTAGCCAAGGTATTCCCAAAATAACGGGATGGCCTTTGGTAGGATCCTTTGAATGAATGACAAGGAAATCTACTGGGTACTCCCATGAGGCTAAAGTAACCATGACATTATCTAAAATCCCTTCAGGTATAACCCTAGTCTTATCTGCTAATTCCAAAATGGTTGGGGTAGGCCGAAGAAGAGGTTGCAACTGTAATTGTTCCAAGGTAGTAGTGGTCATAACATTGATGGCTGCCCCTAGGTCTATGAGAGTGTTTCCAATGGAGACCTCATTAATAGTTATAGTCACTATGGGGTTTCCTGGATTCCCATATTTTGCTAGTTTTGGCTGCTCTGATATGTACTCAGAGAGTCCTCCTATCGAGTGTACTGTAGGGGGATCCTTCTGCTTCCTACCTGGCTTCTTAATACACAATTCTTTGACTACCTTACTATAGATTGGAATGTCTTTAATGGCTTGAAGTAGGGGAATTTTGACACAAATATTTTTCAATTCATTCAAAATGTCAAATTCCAGTCGAGTGGTAGGTTTCTCAATTACCAATCGGTCTGGATAAGGAGGGACCTTCGTAATTTTTGAAGGTTCAGTTTGGAGAAGCTTGGGTTCTTGATTCTTCGAGATAATAACATCTTCCCACCTAGTGTCTTCCGTGGGTTGTTGGGTGGTTTCTTCTTCTTCTTCTTTTTGGATGACTACTGAAGGTCTCTGCCTATCTAGAACTTTTCCCGATCTTAGTTGAATTTCCTGTAATGGAACAGGAGTAATGACATATGTTGGGAAGGCATGCATCTGAACATTGTTAAGAGGTTGAGGGGGCTTATTATTGGGGTTCAGCATTGGCTGTGTCGGTAATAGTGTCGGTCTCGGGAAGCTTGCATTTTGATATTGTAGGGGTTGTTGTTGTGGGATAGGAGGTAAAGGTGGTGGAACGAATCCTGGCAGAAGTTGTGGAGTGTTTGATGGAAACTAAGGATAAGGATGGTTGGACATAGGAATAGGTGGAGCTTGAGGGTTTCCTAGATTGTGTCCTCGTCTCCATCCTTGTAACCTGTTATCCCCGATATCTAGGGATAACTAGGAGATCATGTCTCGAGGCCCACATGGTCCTAGACATGGAGTACCGAGAGCAGACTAGGAGATCATGTCTCGAGGCCCACATGGTCCTAGACATGAGCACCGAGAGCGTGAGTGATTTGAGCATACCCTGGGAGGGCCCATCTTTCTTCCTCAACACCTCCATATTGTCAGCAACATTATCATCCATCCCATCGGCCTGATATTGAAGTAGCAATGGGTCTTTCTTCATGAGGTAATTGGTCCTAGGTATCATTTTATGTCATATTGGATCATTATAACCTTCTTATATATGCATTAAGTTCTTCTTTACTTCTAATGACCGCTTGGATCTTGCTAATTAACTTAATTTGACCACTGTTAGTGATTGATGGGGTAACTTAGCAAGCCGGTATTCATGGGTTTTGTTAGCCACCAAAGGCTTGCGAGCCATCGCCCGGCCTCAATTATCTTATCACTTTTCCATTTTTATATCCGCCATCCATCCCATTCTCTAGGTTCCGCTATTAGATGACTGTGGTACATCTTGTCTTAGGGAAGAAGGGGCTAAAGGCCCGTGGGGTAAAAGCAACCGTAAAAGATAAAAGCTATAGAAAATAAAACATAGAGATGTTTCATCAGGGGGTCCCTGAGAAGGCAATAAAAGCTTCTCGATAAGAAATTAAGGACCCTAAGAAAAAAAATGATTAAATAAATAAATGTAAGACCTAACCAAGAGGATGGGAGGTCTCCCTATCACGAGTCGCCCATTATGTTCATAGGGTATTTAGCAAGATGACATTGCCACCATCCGGGTCACCAAACCGTGGCAGTGACCTTTGGCTGTATGGCCAAAGGAAAGGGGTCTCATCACTAGCCACTACCTTTCTCATTTCGGGTGGAAGATACTAGTGGGTAATGCTGTCACCGCCACCAAGCCAAGGCAGTGTCCTCTTCACAAGGCTTGTAGTAAAAGCAATAAAGAAAGATAAGGCAATAAAGGGTTTGGAAAATTTGCATCCATGACTCTGCATGCTTCCTACAGTTGGCACCCACAGACGATACCAAAATTTCTTGGTTCATTTATACGGACATCCTTTAAACATATCATCTCATTACACACGGCTTGAATGATCTTTTGAAGAAACTTTCAAGCTTGTGAGTACTAGCCCAATAGGTTGTCCTTTGGTTTCCTTATCTTTGTATGGTGGGTCTGTGTAATGTTTTTGATCTCTTAGATGATTTGTTAGGATTTCATGTATCATAAGTTTGATAATTTTAATGATGAGATATGATTTTACATAGCTATGATATCTAGGACTGGATGTGAGCCCATGGAGGGCGAGGTCTTTGATTTCCAGGGACATGCCCTGCGGGATGTGTGCCGAGGATCGCAGTGGCACATGGGGAGATGATCGCTGACCTCCATGGGGTCAAGAGCCCATCGATGGTTGTCGGGATGCAGTGATGGACAGAGTTGTGACGAAGTCCCTGCTATGCGTATAGAAGGACGCCCCTATTAGGATGCTTTGGCAGAGATTGATCTATGGGGATCATCCCCTGCAGGTGGTATGATGGCTTTCATGGGCAAGACGCCACCAGGCGTGACTGACGCTTCCCTCGAGGATGTGGCGTCAGGTTGGACCTTGTGGCACGTGGTACTATGTGGAGGCCCAGAGGGGCCAACGCTTTTCCTTGACATTGTGCCCAAAAGGCCAACATCTCCCGTGAGGCTTGACGTCTCCATTTTAGCTCTATTTTGACATTTTAGCATTTTATGACAAATAATGAGATATTGTAATGTCAGCCTTGTTCGTTGTTTTTAATGACCTAATTGTTAATTAAAGGTCATAAGAATGATATACATAGAGGACGTTTACCCCTCATTTCTCTCTGGGACATAACTCAACTTGCTCTCTCTGTGAGAGTGACTCTTGAAATTTGTCTTGGTTTTTCTTGTCTTTGGGAGTGAGGCGCAACATCTTGGAGTGATTGTCTTTGGCATATGGGTACATTTATCATTGGAAGGTTTACAACTAGGGGTTTGATTATGCTTCTCATGAGTTTGTAAGTGTTTTTCCTCATCAAAACTTCTTGAATGAATGCTGTTGATTAAAATTGCATGCATAGTTACATTGCTTATTATTGCTTAATCTTTAAAACCCTAGGGGAGCCAACACACAAGTAGGTTGTGTTTTCATGTCCCCATGGGAAAAGCTTATTAGCCATTTGATTAGAGAAGGTTTAGCCTAGCCATAGCCACACCAGCTTCATGCTCTTTTCTTGAGTTAGTTTTAAACACAAATTGAAGAAAAGAAGGCGTCCTAGGCCTAATTTTACATTTTACACCTAGGGCTTCATTTGTGGGTTTTGAAAAGCCTTGTATTTAAGAAACATTTTTCAGCCATAGATCTGTGTTTATAAGCCAGCCGTTTTGCCAAAAAGAGTCTTAAGGAAAGAATATGAGCCTTAGGCCCAGCCTTAGCTACACCTAATTAAGTCTTCTCTTCTTAGGTTTTGATCTAGTGGCCCCGCCATAGCAACACCATTAGACCCAATCCTCTTGTCCTTAGGCTTGAATTTCTCCAAGCCACAGCTTTTCCTTTTGACTCCATTAACCAAGGCACTAGTCTAAGAGTATAACTTTGAGCCATTTGTGCTTAAACTCTTTCAAAACACTTTAATTTGAAAACCCTAAACCAACCTAGCCTAGACTAACCCTAGCTTGATGATGATGTCTTGCCATAATTGGAATCTTTGCTTGGACTAAAACCTATGTATTTTTAGTCATCTTTTGTAGCCATAGAGGATTTTAGTACTTTCATTGGTTGATTTGGTCAAAATGTCTACCTCTTGGCTAGCTAACCCCTAACCCTAAAACAAAATAATTATAGGTGACGTCGCATTTGTTTGATCTCTTGTTTGGCTTGAAACGATGTGACCTTTATCACCTTGTTTGATAGGTTTTGAGTTGGTGATCACATTCATAGGATTATTTGACAAAACATTCTCCTCATTACCTTCAAAATTCACCTATTAATAAAGCTGACGCCACTCCCACTTCTGCATAGTGACGAGCAACAATATATATGTATGAGCAGATTTATGACATTTATTGCATTGTGATATAATAAATATTGATATTTAACATTGAATGCCTTTATAACTTTGTGTCTATGGAAGAAGTGTTTTAAGCTTTTATCCTTGTTTATAATCATTGACTTCGCCAATAATTACAATTATTATCATTGTTCATATATATGTTGAAGAGGTCATTAATATTTGAAGTACCAACCATCGGCAAGACGCTTAGCTTTGTCTTGTCTCAAAACAAAAATTTTATCGCTGGAATATCTTCTTTGACTATCTCCTTTCTCAGCATCTATGAAAGGGAATCCTTATTTTAATCCATTATCCCTTTAGCCTTTCTTTAAAACCTTGCATTACCAGGGACGCCTCCCTTTGGACTAGCCAGTCCTAAATAGAAAGAGCTCCCCACTCCAGGTGATGTGGGTGGGGAAGCCCTCGCTACGCCGAAGCCTGACTCAAGCTACCTAAACCCTTCCTACAAACCGTATGATAACATTTTGGAGCCATTGCCAAGGAACACTGAGTCTACCTCAATCCATATCTTTGCAAGCCTTGTTTTAGAATCCTTTTCTTGTAAGCTTACTCCGGCTTAATTCCACTACCTTTCTTCCCTCTATTCTTTGGTAGTTTCGAGGAAACTACCGGGCGACGATCATGACGGTTAAGTCAACAATGACTTTGGCCAATGGGACCTGTAGTAGCTATAGACATTTATATATGAGTGAAATCCCTGGGTATCCCAGGAAAGTGCCTCCTCGCTATGAGGATTTCCTCCCTCGCTTTGTTGGCATCAATGGAGAATCTCCCGAGTCTCATGATAAGATTTTGGAGATTCTTTGAATACTTTCCCATCGACGACGAGGCTGAAGACGTGGTGATGAAACTTTTCTCATCCACTCTTACCGATGATGCTAGGAGATGGTATGATGACCTTCCAAACAAGATCACTACTATGGAACAATTGGAAGAAATTTTCTTTGCAAAGTGGACCATGAAAATAGAAGCTATACAATCATTGCCGAAACAATTTGAAGGCATAAGACAAGAAGAGTCTGATATTGTCAAAGTTTTTGGGTTTAGGTTCCAGATTACTGCATGCATTCCACAAAGCCATCAACTCATGAGAAATTTCTAATTTTGTCTACATCTATACTAATGGATTTCGGGGACATTTGAGCTTCCTTCCGAGTAAGAAGAATCCAAAAACACTTTCAGAAGCTCATAATATGGCCATCCAAATTGAAAAGACCTCTGACTAAGGCCAATGCCATGGACATTCTCGCTTGATAAACCGGTCTCCCATGAAAACTTTGAAGATACGCAGAATGAAAAGGCGGGGAACAAGATTTTGACCAGCAGAATGAAGACATTTATGAGGAGCAAGAACCTGGCCTCCTCAGCAAAGTTAAGATGAGGTTAGTTATTTTCCACTTCAAAATTCTAATAATAATACTGTGTTACTTGATCCAAAAGAAGAAGAGGAAATGGAAGCCTTGATGAAATGGAAGTCCATGAGGATAAAGAAACAACACATGCTGAAAACACCGAGTCCTCGAAGTACCGTGACGCAGAAGAAATCAAAGTGAGTTACCCTCCCATCCTAAATTTTGATGATGCTTTTACCTTCTAATGAAAAGGAGGAGGGAGGATGAATTTTTAAGCCCATAAATCCTCGTGATGCTATGACACGATAGTGACACTGCTGATAATATTGATGAGTTCATACATGTTGGGAGACGAGGGATGTAGTTGGTTATGACCTAGATCCCATCTATGACATCGAAAATCATTTCCAGTATTGCCCCTTTGCAATTGCCACACTAGCTACTCATCAACCAATGGCAACAAGGATGAGGTTTTTACTTGTGAAGCCAAAACACCAAGGAGGACCCACTACCTTATCTTTCGGATACAATTTTCAGTCTTACCTTGAGATGTTTGATGAATACACCGCTGGAGGATTTGGACCCTATTTATGAAGATGATTGCCAACCAATCGCTATGCTCAGGCTTTGATACAAGTAAGGACATCGACGTTTGAAGGAGGTTACTAATGACTTTTTATCCCAACCACCGGCTTTTACTTTGCCTTGCTTTTTCCATCATCTGTGGTGCAGCTTTGGGAAATACCTTTTTTATGTCGAGTTTCTTCCTCGGCAAACCCTAGACTTCAAGGGTCGGGCTTATGCTAGCTTCTTTCATTCTTTCAACTTTCCCTTAATAGTTTGGTCGGCCATCTACTTATTTCTTTATTGATTCTTTCTCTAATAATTAGAGTGTGAAGATGTCCCAGGTAACCAGTCTAAGGCCATTTGAGTCCGTTTTCTAAACCTTATATCTTTCACGCCCATTTCTTGGATAGGATTGATGCTTTTCTCGATTTATTTGGTAAAAGATTTTATCCCTCCCACCCTACTCCATGAGTTAGGTTCTCGACTTTTCCGATGATATGTTGTATGTTCTAACTCATGATATTTTTTTGTGCTTGATGTGGTCAGTTGTTTTGGTTTATGGTGAAGTACAAAGGCAGGTATCGTGATGTTGTTCGATTGGTTTCATCATTGTTGACTACACCAACATGCAGCCGTTGTAAAAGTACAGGTAAGGATCTTGCTTTGTATTTACATTTATGATTGCCTTATATGCACATTTACTTATCGGGCCTTTATAGCGCAATATTTATCATGTATATGTCATTGCTTTTTACTTGCGGCAATACCACTCCGTCTTTTGTCGCTGATGCTCCTTTGTCAAGTGTGAGCAGGTATAAAGGTCTACGCCAGAGATTGCCGAGGTTCTCATGCACTCTTACACGCCATTACGTCTCCAAGTTGATGATGCTGTTATCCTCGACATCTTAGGGATAATTCAGAAGATTTATGTCTCGAGGTCTACATGGTCCTAGACATGGAGTACCTAGAGCGAGATTTGAGCATGGCCCTCGAGGGCCCATATATTCTTCCTTTCACCAGACTTGTCCTCGTCAAGCATCAGCTTCCATCACTACCTGCCTGGCCTTGTAATGAAAGGACTCTTGCTCCATGAGGTAATTGGTCCCGAGGTATCATGTTATGTGTCATATTTGATCATTATAACCTTCTTATATATGCATTAAGTTCTCTTTCGATGACCGCTTGGATTCACACTAACTACCTGACCACCGCTAGTGATTGATGGGTAACTAGCAAAGTCGGGTATTCATGGGTGTTCGTTAGCCACCAAAGGGGGTTTTCAGGTGAGCCATCTTCCGCCCCCACCATCTTATCACTTTTCATCTTATATCCCCCTCATCCATCCCATCTCTAGTCCTGCCATTAGGATAACCTTCCAGGTACATCTTGTCTTGTGTTAGCGGGGCTAAAGGCCCGTAAAAGCAAAATTTCTGGGTAAAAGATAAAGCCATAGGAAAAAGAAAACCTGGAGATATTATAACCTTTCTCTTATATATGCCCTCGTGTTCCTTACATTTCGATAACCTTGATCTTACACTAATCCACTAATTGGTTGGGGATTAAAGGTGACCTAGCAAGCTTTTATTCATGGGTTTTGGTTAGCCACCGTGAGGGGATTTGAATATCGCTCGGCTCCCGCCTATAATCGTCATCTTTACATCTTGTCTCCCTCACATCCATCCCATTCCCTAGTCCTAATTAATAGGATGACCTTTTGAGGGTTACACTTTGTCCTGTGGGGAAGAAGGGGCTAAAGGCCCAGGGTGAAAAAGCAGCTGGTAAAAGATAAAAAAAGCCATAGGAAATAAAAACCTAGAGATGCTTCGCCAAGGGATCCTCGAGAAAGGCAATAAAAGGCTTTGATAAGAAACAAAAGGGACCCAAGAAAATAACAAAAGAAAAACAAGACCTAACCAAGAGGGATGGGAGGTCTCATCAACAGCCGGCCCATTATGTTCATAAAAATTTAGCGGTATGACATTGCCATTATTCGGTCACCACGCTTAGGGAAATGACCTTATTGTATGGCCAAGGAAAGGGTTCTCATCACTTGTTAACCTTATCATTTCCGGGAAAATACTAGTGAGTAACATCGTCACTTCCGGGTCACCATGCCAAGGCGCGTCCTCTAGTCGCACTCTTAAAGTAAAAAGAAAGAAAAGCAATAAAATAAAGAATAAAGGCAATAAGAGGCTTAGAAAAAGTGCATCCATGATCTGCACAACTCGCCTTCTAATAAAGGCACCCACATACAACACTTTCCCTTGGTCTTATTGTGACTCGACATCCCTAGACCATATCACTTCATGAACATGGCTTGAATGATCTTTTGTGGAAACCTTCCTCTTCCTGCGGATACCGGGCCCAATAGGTTGTCCTGCCTATTTCTTCAACTTTGTATAGTAGATCGCTGTAATGTCTTTGAGCTATTAGATGATAAAGTTAGAATTTTATGCACGTATTTGATAAATTTAATGATGAAACATGATTGACATTGCTATGATCCTGACCTGAAGGAAGAGCCCCTGTAGGGCGAAGTTTTTGATGTGCGTGACCACTGGCGGGACAGGTACCGTGGACCGCACATGGGGATAAGGATTAGCTCGACTCCCTCCATGGGCCCGGAAGAGCCCATCGGTTGTTGGGATGGCGTAGACGGACAACGCGATGATGAGCCATGCACCGTAGAAGAAGGATGTTCCACTGTGACACTTTTGGCAAGTATTCACTTAGGGGAATCCTCACCCATCACAGATGGAGGCTTCCTTTGATGGACGTGACACTGAGAGCTGGGACGCTGGGATCGAGCCGCGGTGGCAGCAGGCCGGGAGGTCATTTGGCACGTGGCGTACCAGAGTGATTCCTCGAAGGGCCAATGTTTGGTTTATGGATGTTGTATTAACCAAAAAGGGCCACTTCGACAATCGGACGTCCCTCTTTTTCCTCATATTATGTCATCTTTTAGCATTTAGTGTAAAACAAAGTGTAAATCTCATAGTTAGCCTCATTTCATTGGTTTTAATGACCTAAAATTTAATTGAAAGGTAATGAATTGGTATAAATAGAAGATAAGCTATACCATTTTAAATATAACACAACTCACTCTCTTGTGAGATCAACTTAATTCTTTTGCTTGGAAATTTTGGTTCAAGTGAGGCACAACTCTTATTGGAGGATTTTCTTGGCATGTATGGTGTTTTCCCCATTGGAAGGTTTACAACTAGGTTTGATGATGCATCTTTCCATAATGATGTGTAAGTGAATTTCTCATGCAAAACCTCTTGAATGAATGGTTATAGTTTAATCTCTACATTTCTATTATATTGCTTAATCTTGAACCTCAGGGTAGCAAGCACACAAGTAGGTCCTGCTATATGTCCCCATGCTTGAGAAACTTGTTTTAGCCATTGATTAAGGAAGATATAGCCTAGCCGTTGCTACACTTATCTCTCTTTTTCTGAGTTAGCATTAAAGTATAAGTTGAATAAAGGAGACGTCCTAGGCCTAGTTAATTCTACACCTAGGGTTTTAACCTTCTAGGGTTTGAAAATCCTTGCCCTTGCAACACTTTTCTCCCTTAGATTTGTACTTTGAAGCTAGCCGTTTTGCCAAGAATATTTAGAGAAAGAGGAAGGAGCATGAGGCCTTTCTTAAGCAACACCGGAATGAGCCTCCCTCCCTTAGGGTTTTGATTCTAGGGCCCTGCCATTGCAGCACCATAGAACCTAACCTTCTAGTCTTTAAATTTTAAATCCTCCTGAGATCTTGCCCTTACTTTTGACTCCATATTACCCTAAGGCATTGGCATTCTCTCCAACGTTGAGCTTGTTGTGCAAAATCATTTTTTAAACTCTCAAATTTGAAACCCTAACTAACCCTAACGTCTCTAACTAGGGCTGACGTCATACTTGATGCAGCGACCCTTCTAACCTAGCAATAAATGATGACGTCATGCCTTTATTAAGCTTTCGTTGATAGAAAATACTGTTGGCTTGGTTATCTTGTGATAGACATCGATAAATTGATGATATTCATTGACTAATTAGCAAAACGTTGACCTTCTTTGTCTATTATACTAACCTTAAAAGAAGTTGACGTCATCTCTAGGATATTGATGCAGCAATCTATAGTATATGAGCACTTAATGACATTTAATTCATTGATTAATTCAAGGATTGATTATTTTCATTAGATGCTATATTATTCCAGTGTTTATTGACAAGTAACATTATATGCCATTGTCATTATTGCAAACATTGACTTCGTCAATATTTACTGCTGTATATTCTCATATACATTAAATTTTGATAGTCATTGATTTATGAAGTATTAACCACCATTGCATGTATTAGTTTCATTGTTGCCTTGTCTCGCAAGCACGTGTCTTTTCTGTGGTTATTCTTCATTTGACTATCTTCTGGGCGGTAATCTGTAAAGGGGAAACTAGCCTTGACCCTTTGAGCCTTTTTTCCTTACAAACTCCAGATTGCTAGGGACGTCTCCCTTGGGCTTAGCCACCCTAAATAGAAAGGACCTCCCCATTGTGGTGACATTGGGTGGGGTAGGTCCCTGTTTCACTAGTTTGACCCTTATCCTTCAGCTACTTGACCTAAACTACAAATTGAGCGATAACATTTTGGCGTCGTTGCAGGGGAACACTGAGTCAATCTTCCTCAACGTAGAAACCTTTGGTCAACCTTGCCTCAAAGACCTTTTTCTAACAAGCTTACCTGGCGACTCCACTAAGACTTTCCTCCATTCTTTGATAGTTTCAAGAAAACTATCTGGCGACTCCATGACAACTCGTAGCGGAAAACTGTATTCGAATCCCGCTACTGTGACAACCACCACTCTAACAAACCCTATACCTCCAATCAATCCAAATCCTCACAAATGGTCTCACTCAGAGAGTTTCAACTGCTTTGACTTTAGCAACATCC
>SNQJ01S0229173.1:0-14380 GCA_010110895.2 Picea sitchensis
ACACAAGGAAATGATCATTCATGTATGCTCGTCACTATGGAAGAGATGGATCGTAGAGCCGTGGAAGGACAATGTCTCTAGAGTAAAACCATAATTTGATGAAATTCGCACGCACATGTCAATCTTATTTTATCGAAGGATGTTCGAGACCCATCCTTGCAAAAAGAGAAATTTTGTTTTGGAGCACCATCAAAACGTCCCTATCACATAGTGGAGAAAGATCACACACTAGTTGTTTCGTTGTCAGTCCAATGGGAAATCATGGAGAGTGCCTCATACATCACTCTCATAACTGGGATTTAAAAATCATTGGAATATACACAGATTTAAAATACCATAATTAGAGAGAAATTGTGAATCTATGCAGTTGGCATCCATGGTTGGTTATTAGGGTCATCTGCTGAAATAATGAAGCTTTCGTGCAAAGGAGATGCTCGTCGATCGCTACTTGTGGAGTCATATGGGGGCAATGTGGACTAGAATGCAAGCACCAGGTTGAAATATCTCCCAATTATGGAAATCTCAAGCGAAGAAAAATCAGAAAGCAAGCCCATACTAACGATCACGTTGGATTTGATGCTTTTGATGTCTATGCCAAAATTTTTGCCATCCCAGTTGAATTCATTCTTGAAGACGTCGGATGCATTTTGGTTTCGTTGGTTGATCGTTGGAATTGTTAGGAAGTGGAAGAAAAACAAATCTATTCTATAACAAAGCATAAACTAAGCAAGATCAAACACAGATAAAAGAAAGAACAACAAACACACACTTGACACAGTGATTTATGTGGAAACCCAAATCGAGAAAAAACCATGAGTAATGATTATCGGTCTTCTTCTATTCAAGGGAGAATTACAATAGCCAACCCAGACATACAACCATCCTCTACTCACACAATGTACTCTCTTGCACTCACATTATACTCTACCTCTATGGGTATGCTCGTATATATAACATCTATCACTCAGTTACACATACTGACTATGAATAGATCACATCGTTACACGAATAGTTCATAAATATATTGCATGCATTCGCATGTGCATGTGCATGTGCATGTTCATCTCCATGTGACCGCATGAGGAAATTCGTTGGCATGTTTCCAAAAATCTCCACCTTGACAACAATTTACCTCATATATCATTGCCTTTATTAATTCATCACCTTTTCTGCAAACCAAGACAAACCAAACACCATCACTACTCTCAACTTCTCTGACAATATCGTTACGTAAACATGCCTGCACGATTCACTCCATCATGGACCATTCTGTCTCCATAAGTAACTTGTCTAATAGACCGATGCACTTGTCCAAATATCATGAATCATAACCACATACCAAATCATTGCAACCACTGTAGGCGATACTTGTGCTTATGTGTTTGAAGCACCCATTTCCATGCTCCTGACGTGGTTTTTCCATGTGTCTACTGAAAACACCAACTGCATGTGAAATTCTGACCATTTCTCCATCGCAATCATTAAACTTCCTAGTAGCATATAATACTCAAGACATATAACCCTTTCCTTCTTCATTAGTTAAGAAACCTGAAGAGAATTTACAATGCAAAGCCAAAGGGATTTTACCAGTTTCACATTATTCATATTGAATTTCCTGAGTATCTTCACCACATACTTCTCTTTTGATAACCAAGCTTACCATATTATCAGTCTCTGTGTATTTCCATGCCCAAAATTTATTTTTCCGCTCCCATATCGTTCATAACAAACGTCGTAACCGACTGAGCCAACGTGTTGATCTCAGCCATGCCTATGCTTGCAACAAGCATAAAATATAACACTAAGATAATGAATATACAATAAACACAATGGTTATACTCACTTCTTGAAAAATTTATCTCACCATGAAGGAATCAAACATCTTGCACCATTTTCCTAGCATGCTTCAGGCCATTTAATGATTTTTGAGTTTGCAAAACAAATATTATATTGCGGTTACGAACTGGTTCTTGTTTTTCCATATACATCCCCTTATAAAGGAGATTCATCAAACAATGAATTTATTTCCAAGATGATTAAATGGGTAGTAGGATCCCACAAAATTTGCATCCCATAACATCATCACCATATCAAGATCTACCTATTTGATCTGGATCCTACTTAGAAAGATGACAAAAAATAATAAACTTATCCACAGCAAAATAATTTCACATTTGGTAATTACTAGATGATCTATTCATACATCTTCTTGAGTCTTCCTTTCTTTTGTAACCGATGGTGGTAAAGGTTACCGGATAACTGTCGCTTTGTCCACAACTATTGTTTGCAACTTTTCATTCTGCGAACATGCCTATTGATCCCAACTTCCTTGCAATGCTTTCCAAGTTCCATGGATATGAAATTACATTCATCGTATATTCTCAAAACACTTGATTGACCTGCCAACACGTCATACTTTCTACAAACCCACCTTTCTAAAGCAGAAGACACTCCTCCACCTCAGACTTTTCGATTTAAAGCCTTGACCAAAATCAGGTCAAGTAAGCCTTAGCGAAACACCTCAGGGAATACATTTACAATGGAGTTCACAAGAAGCCTTTTTATATTCTTCATTGCGTGTAAATCCATGGACATAATATGAGAGGCTACCCAAAACACATGGTTTAGAAAAACCACTTTCTTTTACCTAAAACAAAATTTAACTCACTAACTCTTTCATTGATTCAAGGTTAACCAAAGATACATGGCCCAGAACATATTCGTCCTACACCTAAATCTATTTTTTATATTTTTCATAGGTGACCTAATAAAATAGGGTTATGCATGCCTATCTAGGTCTTAGAGACGTATTACCATTTACATGCAATCAAAAAAATTTACAACTCCAAAGTAAAAGAAACACTTTTTTTTTTTTTTTTCACGGTGACTCAACCATCGCTGTCCTACACCTTCTATGTGAACATGGGTGGAGAGACATAAATCTGAGGAAAAACTTCATCAACCATATTACATGTAGTTAAATTTGCATCTTTTGTGAAGTCCTCTTTGGATGCTTGTTGTCTTTTTCCAAACAATCCTTCTTGAGATACCCAGTTGCCACAAAACCAACATTTTTTTTTTTTTTTTTTTTTTTTTTTGAAAGGGTTTTTTTTTTTGACAAGTTCTTTGTCATATACGGACTCTCTAGTTTGGTCCACAAACGTGTTGTTGTCAGAGTAACTGGCAGTGTTAAACAACATCTCATCTACATAAACCTGATAAAATAGTCTTGAGGGCTCTTGCATCCATATCCCGCCAGTCCTCGTCTGTCATTCTTGTATAGGACTTGCTGGCTTTTTCATCCAACACCTTTTGCGATCCCTAGTTGAACAAAGAAGATCCACGCATCTTGAATTTCCACTTAAGCGAGGAAAGCTATTCTTGCAGCTAAATTTCCCACAGAACTCCCGCTTTCTCCGTTTAACACAAGGCTCCCAAAACCAACTGCCTTATAAAATCAAGCCTTTTAGGTAGAACAATAGTAAGAATTATAAACCCTCAAAGAATTTTAATAATTTTTTTCAAAAACAATATTTTGTAAAAACATTTTATACTAACTCACGTTTTATAAAATTCACTTTTTATAAAAGGTATCCACCTTATATATTAATAAAAGGTTCACCTCACTCCATAAATTCGATTCCTCCACCTTTTTTTTTATGTCCATAACAAAGGTCCACCTCACTTTTATTAAAAAATATCCTCCACTTAACAAGACATCATCCACTCATAAAATGTTCTTCCTTTTAAAAAAGCTTCATACCATTAGCAACTTTTAAACCATGCAATTTTTTAAGCTGAGATCAACGGTCTTTTAAGGATGTAAAAGGGTGTAAAGGGAGAGCTACTTTGACAGATCGTTTGAGAGATCAACGCTCCATCAATGTGGATGGGGAAGCGTAGATTTTCCATTGTGCGCAAACTGTGCATGCTGATTCCGAGAAATTTGTGATTTCTTAAGTATGAGAGGGTCGGTGTGTGTCTAAGACTTCTAGAGAACATAGGTGACGCTAAGCGTCTTCGCTCACGAGACACATGCAATTCTCTTTGGATCTGCCACATCCTTTGCTCTGATACCACTTCTTGGGAGCGGAAATACTACTTGTTTAGAGGGTCGTTTGGGGCCTAAGCGGTCATTTCGAGGGCTTCGCCGCGAGCGACATGTGTGATAATCCCGGATGAACTTAACAATGGGATATAATGCACCTAAAGCGGTCATTATGCAAAGTTGCAACCAGAAGTTGATGTACTAACTTACTCAGCGGTAAGCCCACATGACTTTTGGTGCTTTATTTCCCAGGGTTAGTTGGGGTTTTGGATAATCTAGGGTTTTGGCATTCTTGTTTATTGTAAAAGGCCTTGAAATCCTCATTGTAAACATCTTCTTGGTATCCAAAGCAACAATCACATCTCTTCACCGAGGAGATGAAGCGCCACCATTCTAGCAAGCTTCTTTTCACTCCATTTTATAGTTTTGACTTATTTCCTTATTGTATAGAAACATGTTTTTATTGTGTATCTTTATTCTCTATTAAGCATCTTTTGATAATAATCTATATTCATTTTCTCTTCCCATAAAAATATGGATCATGTAGGTAGTGAATCTTTGGATCTTTTTTCACATATATGTTGATTCTATTTATGATACTAATATATTTCCTCAACCCTTAATAGATGTAAAAAATTCACCTTTATGATTATGCTAAGAAGAAATATCCTCCTTTAAACCCTTTCTTAAAAACCCTATTATCCCTCCATCTAATGAAGCCCATAAACTTATCTTGCAGTACCTTATGGCTGATATAGGAGGAGGAATAGCTCGAGGGAATCAACCTCCCATCACCTTCGAACTCTTGGTTCATGTCTTGGGTCGACCCCTCTAAATCTGTTTACTCCGTCCATGACCCTACCTTAAAAGTGCCTAAAGTTGTTACCCAAATGCAATGGTGAACCATCCCTTTCCGCTAAAGAACACGTAGCTTCCTTCTAGAATTTCAGTTATAACCTACTCATGGAGCATGATGATGTCTTCATGAGGTTTTTCAACCCCTAAAGGGATATGTTTGTAAATGGTTCATAGAACTCCTGGTTGCTTATATTGACAGTTGGCACGCTATTGAATCTGCATTCATGAAGCAGTGGGGGGAGAAGAGGGATGCCTGTATTACCTAGCTGCAAAGCTCAACTCCCTTAAGAGAAGAAATCAAAGGGAATCTATTGACTTTAATAGAATGTTTACAACCAAGATTCCAAGAGAATAAATCATTGCAACAAACAACCAACTTCACATATGTTGGGGATTTTGATCTAGATTTCACTCTACTATTAAGAGAAAAGAGCTCGAGATGGATGATAATGGGATGTCTGATAAACAGTAGGGGAAATATGAGTTGCATCAGGAAAATGAAACCAAATTATGATCAAGAAGACAAAGGAATAAGATAAGAGAAGATTGTGACCCTCTAAACCTAGCCAAGGATACTCATGAGCTCAAATGGATGAAATGTCTATACTAATGAGAAATATGACAAAAAAGATATCTAGATTTGAAATTGAGAATGACAATGCTAATAAAGTCACTCATGAAAGAGAGATGAGGAACCCTAACCAATTTGAAGTGACCTTTCCCAATCCCTCATGTTCAAACTAATTAATGATCAGAATAACATGGTGGAAGAAGAAACATATAAAGTATGCATTTAAAATATATAGGACATAAACCTGTTGTAGGAGGAAAATAATATGATGCACCTAAATTAGAATGATTATGAAGACTCTCTTGACATTAGGAGGAAAACCCCCAAAAATAAATCCGGTGAAGATGTATCGTTATCTCCTCAGTACAAAATGTTTGTTGATGCACTACGGGAAGAAATGCACAGGAAGTATGATCTTAGGCCTAGACAAAGAGTTGTTAACTAGGACAACCAACCACATCCTAAGAATCTTAGTCCAAGTCTTCCTATGGATAAAGTCAAATAATTAAAAATACTTTCAAGACCAAAGAAGTGGATGGACCTCTAAAAACATAAAAATAGGTAAAGGATCTTGAGGAATGAGTTTCATCCTTCAATTTTGAAAAAGAACTTTCCAAAATCAAGATCCCGGTCCCATTGGTCGAATTGGATAAACATTCATCCATACACCAAGACATGACACCTGATAGTGCCAGGATTTGATAGATGACATTGCAGATGACATGGCAATAGAGATAAAATGGCGTTGATTGATAAGTATACATGGTATGTTACTTAGCGTTGAATGTATGCTGATAGAGCATGTTATTGGGTGTTGGATGTGTGACGTGGCCCAATAAAAAAGTGACACATGAAATAATGAAATGGTGCCATGTGGTAGTCCAAAACTAGCCACCAAATTTTCTATGGATAAAATTTGTTCCATATGGATGGCGAGAAGGTTCAAACATCCAACCTCCTTGACACTAATTCAGATTCTTAACATTGGTTGGAGATTGTTATGTAATCCAACTATATGCTATTTAAGTTGATAATCATTGTAACAATAAACCAAGTGGGAAAGCTCTGTGGGGTTGACCATATGATCTTCACCCACATTATACATAGTGGAAATAACAGTTAACCAAATTCTTGACCGTTCACATCAAATCATATCACATGAAACCACTACACGACGAGGCTCATTAATATGGGTAAAAAGTGATATTCTTATATTATGGTTTCAATATTAAGTTTCAAATAGTTAAGGCCACAGGTTTGACCTCTAGCATTTAACAACCCATAAAGAAACTATGACACCAAACTTTGAATTTTATTTGGGCAACCATATATATTATACGGTTATCATAATATCTTATTTGGTTCAAACCATATATATTATATGGTTATTATATAATATATGGTTATACCATATATTCATATCCCATTTAAATTGGATGGAATATAAAAACTTTATTACAAACTTTACCCATCTTGGAGAAAAAGTGGGAAAGTGTATACATGGACTTCATCAAAGGTCTACCAAAGGTATTGAACAAAGACTACATATATGTGGTGGTCGATCGGGTGACAAAATTCTCACGTTTCTTTTCCATATCCTCATAATACATGGAAAACCTGATAGCAGAGTTGTTCTTTAGAAAGGTATTGAGACTCCATGGGTTGTTGAAGTACATTGTCAATGATAGAAACAACAGATTCCTCAATGCATTTTGACATGATTTTTTTAGGTTAGATGGCATGGAGTTGATTCCTAACATTAGTTACCACCCTCAAAGCGGATAATTCGAAATAGAATTGTGAACAAATTGGCTGAGGGGTATTTACATAGCAATTTGTCTGACGAGAGCGGCATGGTTCTTGGTTTCATTTGAAATTGTATTGTTATAATCCGCACATTATCCATATATGTGCATCAGTATATTTATTTCGAGCATTACTCATGGCTATGATGCTCCTTCATTCATGGATTTGGAATTTGGGGATAACAAGGCTCCCAAACCAATGACTAGATTGAGGAATTTCGATATATCCTCAAGACTCTCTAGGACAATTTATATATGGCATAGAGTGAGTAGAATATATATGAAAATAGGAATAGGTTTGAGAGAACTTTTGAGGTGGGAGACTTCGTATTTTTGAGATTACATCCCTACAAATGGTCTTGGAAAGGAAGGACTATAATGCTATACCAAATCATATCTAGGATATTCAGAAGCAGCCTTTGTTAGATTCTGTAGGCTATAGTAAAGTGGGAGAAAAGCTTGATATTAATTAACTATTTAATGCCATGTTTGTGGAACAAGTAAGCTTTTTAAAAGTGACATTGAGTGATTAATTAAAAAAGGTGTTTTTAAGTGACTAAGGATTATAAAGTCACTTTACTTTAAAAGGGTAAAAAGGGGTTTATAAGGGTTGCGAGGAAATAAAGAGATAGGGTGCCCTCTCATTTGTAAAATTTACATTAATTTGGCAATTGAGGAGCTCTTGTGTCTTTTGGCTCTTGGGATAAAAAACCCTAGAGAGTTTAGAGAATGGTTTTGGTGGTGGGACCTCAAAACTGGGTGGTCATGGAGAGCCATCATTCAAATATTTTCTAACATTATGGTTGAGATATTCACCATTTGGTAGTTGTGTTTAATTTTGTAGAGGCCATTTTTTTTCTTGAAAGGGACAAGTTGAGTGTGCAGCTACATTTCTTGTGTTTGAGGATGTGTTCTACTAGTTGGTGGCTGAGTTTCTTTGTGTGGGGTTGAGTTACTCCTTGTTGCGATGATTTTTCCATTAGCTTGGGCATATTTACTTATAGTTGAGGATATTTACTTGCAGTTGCACTAGTATATTTGTTGAAGTAGTGTTATTGATCTATGGTTCGAGTTCCTACAACAACATTTATCCCTGAAATTCGAAGTTGCAGCCTACATAAATTGTATATCACATTTATTGTTTATTGTGTTGTACTATTTTCTTATATTTTCATGGTACCTTGGCTATTATAAATAAATGTTGCAATAAATATCTTTGAGTTTCCATATATTGGTGTTACAATGTAAATCTCAAGCAGAGTGTAGAAATACCTATGAACTATTAATGAGAATTATTTGTGTCTATTTGTTTGTGTAATATCATTGTTAAACTAGTAAAATAAATAATTAGTGAAGACATTACATTTAGTTCCATCACAAGGCGGCAACATTTATCCCTGAAATTTGAAGTTGCAGCCTACATAAATTATATATCACATTTATTGTTTATTGTGTTGTACTATTTGCTTATATTTTCATGGTACCTTGGCTATTATAAATAAATGTTGCAATAAATATCTTTGAGTTTGCATATATTGGTGTTACAATGTAAATCTATAGTAGAGTGTAGAAATACCTATGAACTATTAATGAAATTATTTGTATGCAAATTGTTTGACGTAATATCTACATGTTAAACTAATTAAAAATAAATAAATTAGTGAAGACATTACATTGGATTCCATCACTAAGGCCAATATAAATTTTAATAAAAAATAACAAGGCATTAAAAACAATTCTTGCACAAGCCTTTTAACAACATTAGGAATTTTATGACCATAAAAAACAAATGACAACAATGTTTTCATAAGTAGTCTAATATTCAACAATTTCTTGTGCTTCATTGCAAATAGAATTACCCCAAACCAATGCATGTTCTCAAACTAAACAAAAATATTTTCCAAGTTTTCATAAAAATTAGTTAAGATGTAATGCGATTTCTCAAACTAGTTTATGAGAAGAATATTTTGAATAAGAAGCGTAACACTTTCGTAGTATTTTAGATGTTCACTACAATCCAATAAAAGAAATCACAACGGTTCTAGAAAAAAACTAAAAGATTCTACAAAATAATGCAAAACCTATGAAGTTGTGCAAGAATAAATACCACGTTAGTGCAAACTAGACACACAACAATGTTGCTCACTACTTCCACAATAAATCAACAAATAATCCAAATTCCAGTGAGAAAAAATTGTGTTCACCACAACAAAAGGCCAAACCCTAACAAAATACTAAGAATGTGAAACCACCACAAAAACCTAAAGTGCACTAGACCAACTACATCAACACAATCAAACCCTAACATCTTGAACAAGAACATAAATGTCAAACCAATGCTAAACCAACACAAACATCAACAACAATGAAACAAAGTGAAAGGCCAAACCCAAAACCCTTTAGAAACTTAGGATAGAAAAAAAAGGCATTGATGTACAAAGCGTTTAATACCACCAAGCCACTGTGAACAACAATAAAGTGGGATCCATTTCCAACAACAAACACAACCAAAGTGGAATAGCCAATCTACACCATAACAAAAAAAACACTCATCCTTAGCTCAATTCCAATCTCCACCAAAGAAATGACAACAACAAAATCGAACCTTAGCTGTTGAATAATCTTGACTCTTGCATAATCAATGATACACCATTGTTCAATGCTTGAAGTTAAAACTACACCAAAACACATAGCAACACACCCACAAATCCCTACCAAATCACTACCAACAAGATCAATAGAAAGAATACAATCAGAAAACCCCAGCAATATGAGTATGTGTAGCAAATTCGCATGTTTATCGTGAGTTGAATCGGTGGTATGATGTTTTCCTCAAGGGTATTGAATACTGCAGGAGACCCTTCATCCATCTCTCAAACATTCAATGAGATGTTGTTAATTGATTTATTGTTGATGGGATTATTGGCAGCGAGACGCCGTTAAATTACCATTGCATTGCAAATCACTGTTCGCGTGGGAAAGAATTTGGATAGAAAAATTCTTTCACGTCAAATATGAAATCTCAGACATTGAAATTACAATTTAACGTCCTGGAGGTGAAATTACAATTCAGCAAATAAGGAGAATTACGATTTCTGGTGATAATCTGGAAGGAGTTTCTTAAAATCTATATTGCCATCCTAAATTCAACGTACAACAGCCATTGTTACTTCAATTTCCATGCCCATGATTTTTCTGTTATATTTTTTAAACAAAAAATTTTGGATTTTTGGAAAATATAGTTGGAAAAATATAATTTTTTAGAAAAATATAGTTGGAAGAATATAATTTTTGAAAGATAATTGCAGATTTCAGTTTTTAAATTTACATAATCAAAATATTTTAGAGATTTTTCAATGCCTGCATTTAAAATTCCTCTCATGTCAATGTGTACTCCTGACACAATATCTGCATAATTCCTATATTAAACATGTGTGCTCTTGAATGCAAAGTCTCATAGAAATACGGAGAAAGTTCATATTTTCAAACATCAAGAGACTCAAATATTCCAAGTCTCAGATTCCGATTCCGAGCCTCATATCTAGAGTCTCGGATTCCTATTCATCTGCTTGTCATTAATATCAACCAGTGCATCAAATATTATCGACAAAAATGGAGAATTATTACAATCTGCCTTCACAACATAAAGGCTTAGCATTCACTTGTTCTTCTCGCCTTAGCTACTCGCTACCACCGAAGGGATTCTTCACAGCCTTCATGACGCTCTGCGTAGCACCCTTCGCCTTTTCGCACGCCTGCATTAACATGATCCAAACTCCATTAAATTTCAATACATTCAAAATAAAAACAAAAAAAAAAAAAAAAACTAGCTAAAATTTAATTGTTCATCTGTTCAATCAGCTCTTCTAAAACGACAAATACAATATTTTAAATAAAATTATCAACTACCTGTTGGAAGAAAGAGCCAGTTTGTTCCTTCCCTGTTGGGCTACCCATGGACTGACCTGTTCAAGATCGCGTCGGTCGTACAGAGCCTTCTTGAGTCATGTCATTCGTCTGACCGGTCTTTGTCTTTGCGCGGCTTTGAAGCATATCAGGCTTTCTTGTTGAGCGCTGCATTACTTGTAGCAAGGCAAAGATATGCAATGCAAATCAATGTGTGGCTTTTAGAAACGTCCATACTAAAGGGTAGAGAATAATGTATATCGTTACTTGAGTTGTTTGTTGAGCTGTCCAGCCTTCTCCTGCCCATACTGCTTGTACTGCTCCGCCATCTTTGAAAATAAGGATCGACCTCTTCAACGGTAGTGCAGCTCTGATTGGTGGTAGTGCTGCAATGAGATCTTGTGGAAACCAATGAAGGGCAGGGTCCCTTATAAATATGAGACAGGAGAGCACCGGAGACTGACAAATCTCTCGTTGACTGATACTGCTATGAACAGATGTCACCAAAATCTTCAAAGCGTGTCATCCATGCACAGACATGGATACAGAGATGACGAATACTATGACCAGATCGTGGGGTGTGGCTAAATCCCATCATCATTAAACACAGTGTTGCTGTTACATTATGGTATGCACCAGAATTTTCAATGAGAACGAATTGGTGGTTTCAATGGGTTCAGGCTGATTGAACGAAGCATGCTCATTTTTCGGGTAAAAGCTGGACTTGAATCACGCTTGGATTTTCGAGTGAGAGAAAAAATTCCTCGAGTTAGCCCACTCTGTTTCAATGTACAGCAAAAAACTAAGTCCTAAGGGATCGAGACTGACTTGAGACACATTCTCAATAGTCGGGTGTTTATCAGGAGCACGAAAGGTGCTTATATCACCCAAAATAAGTTTAAGCCTATTCCCAAATGGAACCAAGTCATATAACCAAGGCATGAAAAGAAAGCACAGGTAGGAGCGTATGCTTGATCATCCAATGATTGCAAGCGAGCCTAATCAAAGATGGAGGACAATGGTCGCATGGGAAAACAATCGAGAATTTAGCATGGCTTGTCAGAGGTCGACAAGTGGTTTCAGACTGCCCTTTCGTGTCCAAGGCTAAAGATGTGGCATGGTAAAGAAACGAACAAGGAAACCCTCGCCAAGGGTGTGACAACGTGTTTCTATCACGCCGAGATGCGGCTGCGGACACCCTGACTCGCAGCCTATAGACCCGCTCGTTCAGCACACGGAGTCAACATGGTAATCCACCTAGACAAACAGAAATCTGAAGAACAGAAATGCATCACGTATTTAGGCACGTCATAGATCGCCATGCATTGGTAGGGGGTCATGCATTGATTCCGATTAAAGCCACTCATGACCGTTGCCTGGTATAAATAACTCTAAATGCGAGATACAGAGCATGTGGTTTCCATTTCCCACATTTTATCTCAGCTATACCGAGGACATTATGTGTGATGGCGGTGTTGCAATGGGTCTCTCTTGAATTAGCTGCTCGATTGCATGGACACAACGTTTGGTTTCAATTTCGTGTTGAACTCAGAAAAGCTAAGCTTTTAGGCTTAGATTGGAAGAAAAACACATAAGAAATCGAAAGTTCATCGAATGAAAAGAAAAGTAAAATAAAATATATTATCGATGACAAGTAAGAGCTCTCCCTTTCGCATACCTACGAATCACATGTGTATTAAAAGAAAAATATGTAGTAAGAATCCATAGTTGAATAGTTGATCTGTTACTTGATAAGTTTCTTAAAAGGCGACCCTCGGTCGTGGAGACATGGTGGTCGCTGAAAATGATCATTCATGTATGATTGTCACTATGGAAGAGATGGATCATAGAGCACGTAGAGCGCAATAGCTCTAAGTAAACCATAATTTAATGAAATAAATTTTATATGCGATCTTATTTTGTGAAGGATATTCGAGACCCTTCCTTACCAAAGAGGTACACTTTTCATTTGGAGCGCCATGAAAACGTACCGATCATAGAGTGGAGAAAGATCACACACTAGTTTTTTCCTTGTCAATCTGATGGGAAATCATCGAGAGTGCCTCAGTGAGTGACGTGCTTTCCCCAATACTTAATCTCAATGGAAAATCAAAGTGACTCCCCTTTACGTCCACTCTTCTCCATCAGTCAATGAAAAGTATGGTCCTGTAATCCCAGGGCCCATGCTAGTCTATGACACGGACCATCATGTTGACTCTTCTCTACTTTGATGATGACTATCTGCTCAAAGTATCCATACTTGACCCTCCACTCCCAGATCCTCATAAGATGAAACAAACTATGAAAGTTCATCAAATGAAAGAAAGTAAAATAAAAATATATTGTCGACGACAAGTAAGAGGCTCTCCCACTCCCATACTACGAATCACATGTGTATTAAAAGAAAAAAAATATGTGAACTGGAAGTCCATAGTTGAATGGTTGATTTGTTGCAATGAGTTTCTTAAAGGAACTAACCCTTGGTCATGGAGGACATGGTGGTCGCATAAGGAAATGATCATTCATGTATGATTGTCACTATCGAAGAGATGGATCATAGAGCTGTGGAAGGAAAATGGCTCAAGAGTAAAAACATAATTTAATGAAAGTCGTACACATATGTCGATCTTATTTTGTCGAAGGATGTTCGAGACCCATCCTTGCAAAAAGAGAAATTTTCATTTGGAGCGCCATCAAAACGTACCGATCATAGAGTGGAGAAAGAGCACACACTAGTTTTTTCCTTGTCAGTCTGATGGGAAATCATCGAGAGTGCCTCAGTCAGTGACGTGCTTTCCCCAATACTGAATCTCAATGGAAAATCAAAGTGACTCCCCCTTCCAAATGCCCGCTCTTCTCCATTAGTCAATGAAATGTATGGTCTTGTAATCCCAGGGCCCATGCTAGTCTCTGACACGGACCATCATGTTGACGCTTCTCTACTTTGATTGATGACTGTCTGGTCAAAGTATCCATACTAGACCCTCCACTACTGGATCCTCATAAGATGAAACAAACTATTGACCAAATGGACTCCCGGATCCCATGTCAAATTTGGAATTTCATCACTTCCAATCCCCACTAACTGCTGGTGTGCCCTACTGGTAACTATCAAAATCACTCCACCCTCATCCCAATGAAAGTAGCAACCTCTAAGATATCCTATGTCCCATGGCCTAGGATACTCCCCAT
>SNQJ01S0229174.1:0-11420 GCA_010110895.2 Picea sitchensis
TTATTCGTGCACACATCTTGGTAGAAACTTCATAGAGCTTGTTTTTCCATCACTCCATAGCCTCGTATGAGTCTGTATCATATAATCACACACTCCTTCATCTCAACTCACCATATGATGTGGGATTAATGTAATATTCTTTGTGCCCCATAATTTGATAGATGTTTTCAATAATAGAACTTCGAGCATCCTCATTCACAGGCTCATTATACTTGTCTCCTTCGTCGAGATGTAATGCCGTAATCTTGTGCAAAATATTTGTCTCAAAAGACATATGTCGTTTCTTTAGATTCAACACTACGTTATTTTCAAATGCCCAATCAATGCCAAGTATCGCGGGGTAGGGATGTTATTCATCCGTGATCTCAATTACCTAAAAATATGTTTTAGTTTTTACCCCTTCAATGTTCACTTCTACATGCTCCAACCGACCGATAGGATAGATTATGTACTAATTAGGTGGCCTAAGTTGGATGGAGGATCACACCAAGTTTCTCTTGGCCATAAACTCCCATGATTTCTTTAGCAATATATTCACATCGAATCACAGATCCAACATGACACCATCCATCTCATAGCTTCCAAGTTCAGCTGTCTTTTTGAATTCCCTTCCTTTGCGCTTTTGTTTTCTCACATGGCACACATCCCTCTCTAGCAATGGGGTAGATATAGTTACAACTGACTCATCTTCCCCCATGCACTTTGTCAACATATGGATCAACTTCCTTGCAACATCTAAATAATTCAACAATTTTAAACAACAACAAAAGAAGTTACCTACTTGATCCTCTACTTGCTCTTCCCGACCAGTGTCACAATGGGCTTCTTCTCACGTTGTGTGTCACAAATCTTTGCGCACGTGCTCCTCTATGGCCTTTTTTTTTCCCATCATACCTTTTCCTACACGTGGGATTCTTTGAGTGACCTTTGTGCCATGCATTGTATCTCTTTGTGCACATAAGCTTCCTCTAATGATTTTTGTGTTGCACACTGCAATTCTTCCTGGGCTCAAGCCTCCTCCAAAAATCTTTGCATTGTGTGTTGCACTTCCTCGCACATCCTAGATTCTTCTAATGACATTTGTGTCATGCATTGTATCCTCCCATATATCCCTTTGCACATCGCGCAAAAACTACTTATGTTGCGTAACATGGAATTTGGGAGGGGATGACACTGCTTTTATGATATTCCCTTTTGATTTCTGACCCGAGTTCTCTTCGTTCTCTAATTCCATGCCCATTTTAACTCCTTGGGTTTCCACCTGCACATCAACTTCCTCATCTTTCTTCTGATTCCCACAGGACTTTGCAGTCACCATGTTGCAGTGTGCCTTCTTCTCTTCCCACTTCTTCAATAAGTTGGGGAAATATTCAATGACATGCTCCATGTTGTAACAATACACAAAGAGAGCACGCAGTTTGGTTCAAAATAAAAATACGTGGCCTAACTTGCCACAATTAAAAGAAGTGGGTGGTCTTCCTCCATCGCCGACATATCCTCATCCTCTTCCTCATCCATATCCACCCATCACACCTCCTTGGTATCATCCTCTTTCTACACCTCCACGATTGCAACCCTTCTATTCTTCTTGGATCTGGAATGAATCATGAGTGTGCTCTTGCATAAAATAAAGCGACCTATACTTGCTTACATCATGCACCATGTATTTCTAGAACTCGCAAAATGGAGTGTGTCTATTTTTCTGGTACTTTTGTAGTGTTGGGAATCTGGGAGGGACATGTCCCCATTTTTTGCAAATCTCGCAGTGCTCAGTCTGAGGCCAAGAAGAAAATGCATTTGGTGAACCTATCGCCAATTATTTTCCCAATGTAGAACATTTGTCCTTGCGGTGAACTTTTGACCGACATGTATTAAACCATATGTACTTGTGCACCATATGTGTCTTCACCATATCTTGCAACTACATCATCATATTTACAAGCTGTGACTGCACCTGCGCCAGTCTTGTTGATGTCTTGCCACCTCCTACGTAGCTTCCTGGCACATCACAATCTCCATATCCTCTGCCTAAGTAGTTACCTTCTGCTGGGTGAGCGAGACTCATATATGGTAGAGTAGTCCTGCAATGAACCACTCCCTGTGCTAAACATATTGGAACCGAAACGTCAGCCTATCTAACAATATTTTGAACCGCTGGTCATAATCCCATTTGGTTTCTCTAGTCTGTTGCTTGATCTCTTTGATTTCTGTAATGCACTATGATTCTAACTTAGGATTCTGAACTCCTTAAGTAGATCTCTCTTGGATTCTGTCAGGGATCTCGTCCGTCCCGCTGGCAGAATCACCTTGTACTTCATGTACCACGTCATAGCTATGTCTCTGAAAGTGGTCTCTAGCTGTGTGATCTTTGATGCTTCATTTCTGACCTTCTTCATAGACCGTATAGCCTCACATGTGAACCAATGCTACTCTACATTGTCCTTACCCATTCCATAAAACACATCTAGCCTTAATGTTGTGTCTTGATTCGTCATTCTCAATCTAGTGTTGTGTCCTCTTGACTGACTGCTAATTGTTGGTGATATTGGTACTGATACTTTCCCCCACAAATTGTTTTTGACTTCATCTTCTTCTTCACTCATATATTCTCTTCTTCTGTTTGCTACTCCTTCTTCCTCTACTCCTATCTCTGCATTGTTTGTTGTTCTTTCTTATTGGTTGCAAATGTGCAAGGGGGTTGGTTCAAAGAGGGGGTTCCTCCATCTTCTCTCATCATATTTGATGAGGGATCCCATGTATCTTCCTACCCACAGTCGCTCAAGTCCATTCACAATCACTAAATTATCTTCCCCTTCTTAGAGGGGTTCTTCGCCATCTTCTCCTATGTCAGCGCTTTTTCTCTGCACCTCATCTTCCTCTAATGATGCATCATATCTTGATAGCCAAGGGTATTTGACTTCATCTTCTCTGACCCTACTACCACTAATCCTGGTATTCTCACTTGATACCCTACTCCTAATGTTGTGTCTCTTTGATGGCCTATCTCCTTCTATGCTCCTCTCAGGCACAACACTCTCTCTCGCACATCCTCCTAGCGTGGTCTCCTTCATCTTCATTCTAGGTCCAACCCCTCATCTCTCACCCCTTGTTATCTTCTTTCTGCTCCTATATTCAACTTTCCTCTCTAGCTCAAATCTTCTTACACATCTCTCGGCTCTTTCTCTCCCATGCTCTTCTAGGTCACATCTTTATCCACCTAGGGATTTCTTCCAACATCCTCTTCCAAGGATGTTTGGTAAAATTTCTCTCAACCTTGCTGAAAGAATCATTGTACTTAATGGTGAATTCCACAATGTACCCTTGTTTCACCCTGTGGAACAAAAATCAATTGCTCAAGTCCACTAATTATCCAAGGATTTCGGTCTATTGATTGTAGTTTTGTCCCAAACCAATGGTTCGTGGGGTCTCATAACAATGTTGATAGTTGTCCGCCTCTTCAACCATTCATATAGCAAACACAAAAACTCAATAAAGAAAATTTCATGCAAACCTGTGAAGATATACCCTTGCTTCCAACGTTCCACTTTGGTTATTAAACCCTTGGTCTCCCATTGTGAAAACTCATCTTCCTTCATAAATAACAAGTCTTGTATTTTCTCCCGAGATGGATTCCACCTCATTCTCTCCCTTCATCATGCAAGACAAAACCTTCAGGTCCCAACAACAAAACCATTTGTTGGGTCGCTTGTGTGCATCCTTCCTAACACTGGGGGGTTGATGATCTAGGGGTTCATCGAGGGTTGACCAACAAAACCCCAAGGCGTCAACATATCAATATTTAGTCGAGGATCGAAGAAGGTCTTACCCAAGACGCCACAAAAATCACATAGACCATCTCGTCTTGTGTTGGATGTGTAGGGATAAAGAATACACAAAAACCATACATGAGTTCATTCATTCATTCCATTTTATCAACACCATATTAATAAGAAATCATTAACACATGAATTCATCTAACTCAAAATCCACATGTCGAATGACAGAGAGAATAATGGCTTTGTATTATATTCATTTAAGCTTTAGGATGCATACACAAAGAAACTCATATTACACATAGAAAGGTTCTCTATGCTCTAGTTCATTCTATAACCAATGCATTACACTATGTCGTGCGCTCTCTGCTCATGCTTTACACTACTGAACTAACTCCATTACAAACTCTAGTCAAGACTTGTTCTAGACGCATACAAGAATGTTACGGAACTCGAAATAGACCTCATACAAAACTCGAACTAGATTGTTACAAAACTCAAACATACTTCTCTCCAAAATCAGACTGTTCTCTTTTCCTTCCACTACCTCTTTGCTCTAGTGCTTTGTCAATTTCTTTTCTGCTCCACTCTTTAGTGATTTCCAATTCCACACGCTTCTTCAATTCACATGCAGCTCATGTAGCCTCCTTGGAGCATCACAATCCTTACGAACTCTCCAACTCATCCATCATCTGTCCCATGATCTCTCGTGTTATCTTTTTTTATTATTCGGAAAGATTCCCAAAGATCTTCTTTTTATTCAACATGCACGTGGTATCTTTTTGTTCTTCTGCATGCAATACAAAACTTGGTTGGCACGCATGCCTTCCTCCTTTCATCGCACAACTATGGATATGTTCTTGCAAAAATGATGTGTGCATGCAACGAAGATATGTGTGCGTGCACAACTAACCCAAAACTTTAGGTGCCAACCACAACATTATTATTATTGTGACCTACTTTGTACATACGTAGTTTGGGGTTTTCACTATGATCACCTTCGACTAAAGACTTTTGCATTAAATTTGAACAATGGTATCTATTCTAGTTTGAAAATAGTGGTTCCTATATATTTTTGTCACATGGTTATTGTTTTAGCTGGTCATAAAGATTGGAGAGGTTCTTCATAGGATCCAAATTTAGAAATTAGCTTCCATTTTTGAAAAGTTAATGTGAAAAAGGCTCATGACAAGTTGTGATGAAACTTCATAAGTTTAATCATCTAGCTAAAAGGCAAATGTTAGCATAATCTCCTTTTGGTCAAGAACATGTTTTAGAAATCAATCCTTTTAGTCACATTTCATGGCCACCCAATTGGTTGTATTCCACTTCAAGAGGAGTGAAACAAGGTTAACCATTTTTGCCCTTTCTTTTTGTTTTGCGTAGTGGATAGTTTTTTTAGAATCTTGGCATGGCTAAAAAAAAAAAGGTATTTAAGTAGCAAATGAGGTTAAAGTTGAATTGTTTTTAATGATGTCATTAGTCTTATATGATCAATGTTAATAGAGGAAACAAATTGCCAGAAGGTTTCCCTTGATATCTTTTGTGATGCTTTTGTAGAAAACATGCACTTCCAAATGTCTTTCTTCTTAACTTCCTTTTCTTGTGCCCACAATGGCTCCACAATTGCCATAAATATTGAAAGTCTCTTATTAAGAGGATCAAGCCTTCACATACTTGGGAGTTCTCATGGGGCACTGACTTGTTAGAATAGTTGATTGGATGATGTTTCTTAGAAAAAAGGAAACATTAGGGACCATATGCTTCTTTGCAAGGAAAAAATAGATGAATTGGGGTGGGACCTCCTTAGCTCTCAAGGTCAAACATGGAAACAATTCATTCGAAATAAATATCCTATAGGTTTATATACAAAGAGTGCATTGTTTGTTACACATACTCCACCAACAAGTACCCCATTCTAAAAATTTATTTATCATTCATGGAGCAAAATAGTCCCTTGCCTCTTCTTCAACTCAGGGAACAAAAGACAAGAATTAAAACAATGAGAAGACAACATATATGGGATTAAATGGTCAAGCACCCCGCTTCAAGAACACAAGGCATCACATGTATTTCAAGATCAAATACAATGTTTTAATCAATTACACATAGTCATCCCTACCAAGGGAAAATAAATTACCATTATGGTCACGACAAGGCCTGTAGTGGAATTATCATCATACCACCTTCCCCGCCAATGCATATTACATATATATCTATACATAAATCCAAATCCAACTCCTTTTTTCTCCACAAATTGGAGGAATATCTAGTAGAAACATGTTAAACTTGAAGCTATTGTTTGAATATATTTATGTGGTGCTAGCAAAGCGACAACAAATCTCATTATTGCTTGTGAGTTAGAGAGTGGGATGAAATATGTTTCTTAGGCGTACCTCCATGCCCAAATATTTGGCCCTTTATTCCCCTATGAGTTGAAAGTAGGATTACAAGAGAGAGACAAAGTGCAAGCCTACAAAAACCTAGCCATCACCAACATGATTTTTGGTTTTCCAAGTCTTTAGCTATGGCAATTCGTTCTATGAAGTCAAATTTATGTCATGGTAGTATCTTTTGGACTAGGTAGGAGATTATTCTTGAATATTTCAAGGTTCTCTTTTTGATTTGGGATGTAGGGCACATTATTTTGTCTATTCCTTGTGGGGATTCAAGTTTTCCTCTAAGCCCCGATTGCATTTTTTTAGAGGGTGTTTTTTGCATATGTTTGGATGAGGTCTATGTGCATTGGAATGAAAGTCTCTTTCGTGCTGTTAAGGGTACTTTGTTTGAGAGTATAAAAATGGAAGGCTACACCATATCCTCTAGAGAAGAGTGCATTAGATAGGCTAAATGTAGGTTCCATAGGTTACCATGAAGTATTGAGTCATATATGGTATACTCAACAATTGGAATACAAGGCCTCCAAGACACATTATCTCATGACGAGGAAAGACATGCCTAAAACCTTTATTAGCTATCAGTTTATGGTCAACTCTCTTTATGGGAAAACAATAATGTTGTGGGTTAATGATTTAGATTTTATGGTAAATATTAATGGAAAACTAGAGTATAGTTAGGGGATTCCAGTTTCCCAACATCATATTTTTTTTTTTAACGAAAACATTGGAAGGATATTTCCTAGCTACATTATCATCACATATGCAAAGGATCAATGCTAATCTTAGCTCCATGATTGCGTGGGGGAGGGGTGGGAGCATAAGMATCCTCTTATTCAAAGATGGTTTAATTCAAGGATGTAGTTCGATCTAATTCTCCTCCTCAATCAACCTCTTGTTATGACAAGTCGATATATAGTGGATAAATTGTATGAGGTGCCAGCTATGGAGATCTCTTATTTGGAGATCAATGATTACATTTTTTCATATAAATCAATTGTAATATTTTTTCATTTTAATGGTTTTGGTCTCATACAATAGATTTGTATCAATAGATTTACTCCAATTGGACCAAAAAAGCAAGGTATATTTCTAATCTAAAGGTTTTTTTTGTAGTACAATTTTATAGTCATGATGATTATCATAAAGTCTTTGAGGAGGGACCATGGTTTTGGGGAAGAGAGGGTCTATATCCCATGGTTCCCGAGTTCGACCTGTTATCGCTCTGTAATTTCTAAAGGTTGTAGAAGAAAGGACAGAGGTAACCACAAAACCACTTTGGAAGCTGGGATCTAGCCCTACCAGCTTCAAAGAGGGATCTCTCTGTAAGATTTAGACTTGTTTAGATTAAAATATTAGGCTAGTTATGATAGTTCAAGCTTTGTTTGTTTGATTTGAATTGTTTGACTGATTAAATGCTTAAATTACCATTGGGCTATGGGGTCTGTCTCTTAAAATAGGGACCGGTTTCAACTTTTTATAAATTTTCTTCACAGGGAAAGGTAGTTAAACTATTTGGATCTTGTAAATTTGGATGAAGTGAATAAGAATAAATGAAAGGAATTCTATCAAGTAAAAAGAGAATTTAAGAATTCGTTTTACTTAATTTCAATTGAAAACATATAAATTATTCAAATCCAGAAACAAAGTATATTAAAATAAGTTCTGTTCGTCAACCTTCTTTTGAATAATTTGGATTAGAAACACATAAGAATGATAACAGAGAAAGGAAAACATAAACATAGATATATGCACTTCCCCAATAGTTTGAGAAGAGAATCCTGTGAAAGAGCCCTTTTTTTATTACCGATCAATATGCTTGAATCGTACAAAATAGCTTTCTTGGATGCAAAAATCAACCCTACATACTTCGAGATGAGAAGTATTTATACATTTATTTACAAAAGATCTCGTCATAAATGATCAGGATATATTTTAGGAATATCTAAACTAACTATATCTCTAGTTACAAAAATATAGGAATGTTTCAGATCTGTTCGGATTTCTAGCATTGTTTTGATGGAAACTGTTGATGATCTATCCCTCTGACTTCTGCTTCGCTGTTGGTCCTTGCCGTTGAAAAGTAGAACCGATCTTTACTCAAGTAACTCACACAATTTGTCCCACCTTTTTTTACTTGGGATTGACATTTTGAGTAATTTCCTGTAAATTTCATCCACCTCTGTGTATTTAGAAAAAGTGGGTTTGGTGATGAAAATGTGTTGGATCTCATGCTGAATGTTCAAATCAAACTACAGTGTTTCTAGGAATGCTTTCCCAATGATGCTTCCTTGTTTTCCTACGAATTTTGAATTATCTTTTGCCACTGTCTTTAATTTCTGGTTATAATCAGGCAGGGTGATTAACTTGTCATTTAATAGTAATAAACCAGGTAGTCATTTCTTATTTAGCACCTCAAACTTGTTGAAGAACCTCTGCACACCTATGTCCATAACCTGACATTTTTCTTCCAATTGCAACATGAGGTCTTTCTTAGTTAGAACCTTTTTTATTTCCAGGATAGTTTCATTTCTATCTTCTATCTCTAGCTCCTCTAACTCCTGTTTGTTTTTAGAATTTAGAAACCCGATGAGATCTGTGGCTTCTGTTGAATTTTCTCCCAATTCTTCCTTAATTATTTCAATGGCTCCTCTAGCTTTCTGAATTAACTCATGCTGCTCAAAGATAATCTGTATAGAAGGCCAAATCTTTGTCATGGATTTATTGATGTCTATCCATATATTTTCCTTAGCTTGGGCTAAGGTATTAGCCTCAGTTGTTTCTTTTCCTAACTGTTGTAGTCGTTGGTTGAGCCTCTGAGACTTATTTATTTTGGCATGATGACAAGTCTCGATCATTGCTTTTTGTTCTTGCAATGACTTTACTTGTTCCTGTAACTTTGTGATTTCTACTCCTTGTATGGACATGTCCTCGATAGATTTCACCAATTTATCTGAGGCATCTGAAGTTTGTGATGGGGTTGATGTTAATGTAGAAAATTTTGTTGTTCTTATCCATGTCAGGGGCACTGCATCTAGTGGAATTAAGTCCAACTGTAAATTATACTCCATTTCCTTGATCAATTTATCCATCTTTGCTTCCATTTCTCTAATCTATGCATTTTGCTCCATAATGAATTTGAGCATTTCTTCTTTTTGACTCTATGTCTTAGCCACCTCTTTAGTCTATGAATCCTCTATTGCTGGTAGTTTCAACTATTTCCTGAGTGATGCTATGTCAACATTCTTCTTCTTAATCAACTCTTCTTCTGCTTTGACATTAGCTGGGTCATATCCAATCTTGAGTACTAATTCCTCTAATGATTTTATCTTATTATCCTTGGCCAAAGAAGAGATCTTTTCAATTTTCAATTGAGAATGGATATTAGTCAGTTATACCTGTAATTTGGAAGCTGTCATTGAAGTGTTTTTCAGGGTTAAAAAAATCATCTCCCATGTTTGTCTATGCATATCCATCTGATCATAGGATGGACATCCTTTATATCAAATTCAAATGAAGTCTTCTTGTAATCAGTTGTTGTCTTTGGATAGGGGACCTGTGCCTATAAAAATGCCATTTTAATTCTTCCCTTCTCTGTGTCAAAATCTGACAAAAGTCAGTGTTGAGTAGTAGAATTATGTTTCCAAAATTGAGTATAAGTACTGCTTTTGAGATGTTCATTCTTTTGCTTAATTTCCTTATACTTATAAAAAATATTTGACTCGTTTTTTCCATGAATTGATTAAGATGTTAGAGTTGTGTCTGGATTCCTTTGTGAAGATGATGATGATGGAGATCCCATAAATAAACTGGCTAACTGTGCTGAAGAGTGTGGTCCTTCCAAGACTATTGTAGACTGCATTTCTCCCTCTTTAAGAAAACCTACTGTAGGAATGGTTTTAGTCTTCTTCCTATATATTTTAAAATCATCTGCTGAGACCTATGTGACTGAAGGAGGGTCTTTGTTCCTTGATATTTTCTTTGCATGTTTCTAAGGTGTGATGGTCTATCAAGTGGTCTTAGACAAAAGCCGTTATTCTGCTTCTTGCAAGGTGATATTTTCCCACTCAACTTGGTTAATGTATTTTTCAATCTCTGGCCTTTATGTATGCACATAGGGAGTGGTCTTCAGTTTGGTCCTCAGCTTAGAAATAATGCCAAAAGGGTCATATGACCAAGTAAATCTAAGAGGAAACTTCATCTGTTTTAAGAGGATGTCTGCTTCTTCACCTGCTGCTTTGTTGTTGCAAATAAATGGTCCTATTTGAGTTTTAATTCTGAACTGAGATTTCTTCTTGGCTACTACAAAGTGGATTTCATCTGAATTTATCATCTGTCTTATGTACTCCAATGCAAAAATCCTCATTGGGAGGTATTTAGGCAACCTGTATGGTGGCAGATCACATCCATACACCCTTATTTCTGTATAATTCTGGCATAAATACCAGTCACCTATCTTGGCCTTCTCAGTTAGATGTAAAACCTTCTGAATTTCTTCACGAACCCGGGGTTCTGTATTGCTCCTCAATAAAAAAGCAGCTGGATAAATGAACTGATCAATAAAATCTTTGAAACTGTACTCCACTGAGTTCTTTCTCACCAATGAAGTCCAAAAGATGACTGACTGTGAGATTCCTTGTTCATTTAGCTTCTGGAGTGTGAAATGGAACCTGTTTGCTTGATAGAATATGAACATGTAAACCAAAATTGATGAATACCTGAACATTCCTCCAGTTTGAAACTTAAGAAATTGTTCATGAATACTTTCAGCCAATAATTGACTGAAATTGAAGTTCATAGAAACCTTTTCTTCTGTAGAGAAAATGGACATAAAACCTAAAATAGGTTCATCTGCCCATTCACTAGAATAATAACCTAATAGACATGAGAGCTGAAGATAATATGATTAGCCTTCTCTGGGGAAATAGAAGAGGGATATGGGTGAATTTTTCTTAGGAAGTTGGGCATCTTCAAGGAGGAAAATTTCAAAAATTTGGGCTCTCTCGGAAAAAGGTCAATTTATGATATAATTCATTTAGGGCTTCGACATAGAAAGGGGTGGTGGAGTTTTTTTGAGGGATCTACAACATTTGGTTAATGGTCTTAGGAGTAATTGTAAACATAATTTCACCATTGCGAGATGTATTGGCTCTTTGGCTTGGTAGATAACTAGCTTGGCATTTAAGGACGAATTCAGGGAAAGGGTAGGTTTGGGGAAACATGTAGAGGGGTAAATTGGATTCCCAGAGTC
>SNQJ01S0229175.1:14390-27025 GCA_010110895.2 Picea sitchensis
TGTCATTTTAGCAATTAAAATTGCTGTTTTGACTCTGACTGACTCTGAGTGGGCTAAGACATAGCAAAACTTGCCCGACTGAGCTGAAACTTGGTCTATGGGTGTAGGGGGTGCTATTCCATTTCTTTTGAGCACAAATACCCATATCAAAATCCCAAAGACGAAGTTTTTACAATATTAGCTCAAAAAAATAATTAATTAATTAAATTATTAAAAATTTAATTAATAAAAAAAAACCTATCTAGACTCGTCGAAATTCCGCGAAACTTTAGACACTGCCTGGCATGGTCATTTACAATATTCCTAACAAGGTTACCAAGGAATGACACCATCAGAGCGCCTTCCACCACTTTGGAGGAAGTCAATGGAGGGAAAAACTCAAGGGAAGTCGGCCAGGAGCTTGTCTGGTCGACAACCTGAGGATAAAAAACCCTCGATGAAAGGAACTCCCCTAATGGCACACCCAAGGTACCTGACCTAACTATGATCCATGTAGACTTATTACATTATTAACCCACGCAGGGGTGCGGAAATTCCGTTTACAAAATTTGATGCTGGGGTATCAGATACCCAAGTAGAACCCATAATGTCTTCAACATAGATGAATACTTCATGACACATGAGTTGACCACCGTTGCTAAATGGGCGGTCAACAGACCCCTAGTCGAAATAGGTGGTCAACAAGGCTTATGGAGTCAAAGTGAACGACTTCTTCTCAGGCTGCAAATCAATTTGATAATGCACAAAAGTCTAAGAGGGAAAATGCGTAGGAGAAGTAGTAACTTAAGTGCCCCTATGCATTGAACTCAAGAGGCAAGATGCTAGGGTGTAGGCAATTCTAGGCCCTAACACCTTGCTCTCCTTAGGCTTCTTATGGAGTAAAGCTTATGCAACGATAACTAAGACAAAATCCTTAGAGTGCTAGCAATTTAGGGCTCTAGGGTTTCACTAGTTACTAGATCAATTCAATGAAAAGCTTGGCAAATGGAATGTAAGAAAGTAGCAATTTAAGTTCCTTACTTCAAGCATTAAGTATACCATGCAATTTCATAATCTTGTATGAACAAATAAAACCATACACAAACCATTTAATAGATGACAAAAAATGCAGATTTTACTTGCACCAAGAATAATCATGAAAATACCATGCAAGATCACCATAAAAACTTCAAAGATTGATCCAAGTTGCAAAAAATAGCCTTATACAAGAGTGCGCCTCACAATTTCAACCAATATCCCTCAATAGGGCGCAAATTTCAGACCTCTTCCCTTGTATGAGAAGTTGTGATGTGAAAATGATAGTACTTTATGCTTATTTATACAAAATTTTGACCTTTAATTAATTTTAGGTAAACAATAAGGCCGGCCTAGCGAATTTACAATAAAATTCAATTTTGACATAATAAAAATTAATTTGTATCCAGAAACACCTTCAAGGGTGATGTCATGCCCCTCTAGGGTGATGTTGAGCCCTAAAAGTGGAACGTTGAGCTAGAAATGTGGGGCACATGGCCTCCAGAAGCCCGAGATGATGCCCACATGTGCCACCAGGCTCATAAATGCCTCCAAAATGAAAACCCTAGCTCTGGATGATGTCTACGGCCATGATGGTGACGTCTAGGGCCCTCAAGGGCTAACGCCCACGTGGAAGAGCAAGGTCCCCTTGGGTCTAGGTTTGCTAGGGTGCCTCCAAAGGCAACGTCCTTTGTCCCGGTGCAAATCTTCAATTTCTTCTTACCCCTGGCTGGGGTTGCAACATCCATCTGTGGGCTTTAAGCCCCCATGAAGGTTCGAGTTAATCATTCCCTCATGTGTACCTGTCCATCGAACAAGGTCCTGTAGCAACAACAAGTATGCCCTCCAGGGGTTCATAAGTCACAAGGATCATAGCATGTAAATCACATCCAATAATTAAATTACACAAACATGTGCATCAAACCCCCCTTAACCCAGAAAAATGCTCAAAGACGTTATGCAATTTGACAAGTTAGGTTTGGACAAGGTCTCAAGGTGTCCTATTGGGCTAACCTATCTTAAGTTTGGGGTGTTTCCCAGGTGGGATCTAATCCAAGTCATGTAATTGTATGAGGGTTGCATGGGGTAAGTGTTTGGGCATGGGGTGCATGTATGCTATGTCACAGGGTTCGTCGAACCTAGACCTTGAGGTTCGAAATTCGGCGAACCTCAAGGTTTGCCGAACCTAATGTCGAACCTGAACGAACTTGAATGTGTGCCCAAATTCAAACCTTCAAACGAATTTGAAGGAGAATATTAATGAGGTTTGGGATGAGGTTTCATTAGGGTTCAATATATATAGTCGAACCTAAAGCCGAACCTCATCCGAACCTTATTGAAAAATTCGAACCCGAATCGAACCTAATCGTTGCCGAACCCGAACCATGTGACTTAGCATGTATGTACATAAGAAAGAAAGGGTTTACGTGGAACAAAATAGGTGTGCTAAACTGTCAAGTCCCCGTTTTTGGATTCCCTTATTACGCAGTTAGAGTCACTTCAGAAGGCTTGAGTCAACCAAGTTAGAGGGGTGAGAGTCGAGACTATGTCATCAGTAAGCTCAGAGTGTTTGGATGAGTTTTATGGGGCCCAACTTAGTTTATTTACCATTATTCATCATCAGGATCATTTCCACACAACTTGTTCTTGGTTTCGTTACATTCCGATGATTTTCGTAAAACAAGGTTATTAATGGGCATATCTTAATTAATTACACTAAAGGTACTATTTAGAGCTTGTTTCTTGGAGAAATACCTTAATGTAATAGCTCGTTGGAACTGAGGCGAAAATATCTACAAGATGGGGTGATGAAAAGTGACTTTCAGTGGCCGGAGAAATCATAATGGCGAATTAATCACTTTTTCGAGTAAAAAGGTTCATTAAATTAATAAAGTGATTTCATGAGAAAATATTAAAGATGAATTAAAAGTCACTTGAAGGGAAAGGTGAAAAGGGGTATAAAAGAGAGATAGGGGCTCATATTCTCTCAATTTGCATCTTGTGATTTGACAGTTGAGCTCTGAGGAGATTACACAGGTTCAGGCGAATCAATGGAGATTGTGGATTCCAGGAGGAAGACACTAGTGGGTTGATTTCGGTGTTGAGAGACACACCCTAGTCAGAGGGAAGATCATCCAGATCTTTCATCGTTTTGTAGCAACAATTTACAGGTTCAGACAACTAGTGCGCACTTCATCAGGAGGAGGGCGCAAGTGCTGTGAGACTCTGAGGGTTAGCTCGCCCCGCCCCGAGAGAATTCATAGATTCCTTTCCGACCCAGTTGAGAGGAAGGCACGATGCATCTTTTGAGATATTACTCGTCAGATTCCGACGGAGGATCCTGTTGGGCGCATCAGTTAGCCAGTGAGGGCACAAGACTTAGAGAGGATACATTTAGGGTTCCCGAGAGATCACCAGACCAGATCCAGGGAAACCCTTTTGACCCATTATAGAGGATACCAGGGCATTCAGTTTGAGACACATACAACCAGAGTCTGATGGTGGAATCACTAGGGCGCAACAATTGACCAGAGGAGGGGTGCAACCCCCTAGGGGAATGCATCCGGGGTTCGTACAGATCAATAGAGGGACGATCTTCAGTCTGACAGACACTGATAGGGTGTTGGAGGCCAGGGCGCACTGTTTGGGACAGATTCTAGTCAGTTCCGAGGAGTTTAGCCACCAGGGCGAAGATTCTAGACTTACAGTAGTTGCCGTGTGAGTTGCCGTAGCATGCAATAGCTCATATCGCTCATCCATTGATTCAACATCATTCTTCTGGTTCTGGGTATTATTTTTTTAGTTTCATTATTGTATTTTGGCTAAGATCCACATCTCTCTGATCTAGCCGAGAGATTCATTTTATTTCACCGAATGCGGCATTGTATTTAGTCTTATTTCATAATACATAGATTGCAATTGTTCTGTGTTCTTTATCCATTGCATGCTTGATTATATATTGTTAAACAACTGTTCCAAATGCAAATTCACCATGCATGTTAAAAATGAATTACTAAATGCATCTAGAAACCCAAAGTGTATCAGCTTCGGTAGAAAATAATAGGCAGTTGAGGCACATATTTGTAAAATTTCAGACCCCACCCAACTTCAAGTCTCACTGATTTTTCAGCCAATGTTTAATGCCCAAACCCAGTTTTTTGACAGCCAATTAAACTCAGCATAAAATAAATTTTCAGAACTGAAACATGAGGATTCTGAACATTGTTTAACGCAGAAATAAAATATATCAGTAACACATATAACTCAGAAAAATAACACAGTGATTTTTGGTCTAACAACGACCCTGGAAAAACCCACAAGGGGAAAACCAGTGAGAGGGATTTTATTATTTGTGAGCTTCAGAGAGATCCTTTTACATCGTATTCATCTTCAAAAAAAAAGTGCACAAACTTATCTCAGCCTTTTTCTTCTGCAAAGACTCCTTCTGAACAGTCTGGAAGAAGCTCCTCGATTTCTGTCCTAGAAATCCGTACACCGTACGGACTGTCTCAAAATTTGTGCCAAAAATTTGTGCTAAGACTGTAGGGAATACCCAGCAGGAAAATTCCTCAAAACACGTGCCAACCTCCTCGAAAAATGTGCCCAAAATTTCTGACTGTACGACCCTCGAAAACTTTGCAAGTCCGTACAGACTGTACGGATTTACTTTCCCAGAAATTCGTGCCCAACAGGTTCCTTGATTTCTGTGCCAATAAATGCAGTGTGGCTGCCTTGGAATGCGTGCCAACCCTCTCAAAAATTGCTACCACTGTCCTCGATTTCTGTGCACATTAATGGCTGTACGACCTCCACAAATCTGTACTGTACAGACTGTGTTAAATGCTGTCTGCTGTCTTGAAATATGTGCTATCTCTCAGCCTTGAAATGCGTGCCAAAGCTCTGCCAATGTCTTCTCTCTTTCTCAAGCTCGACCTCCTCCTCTTGCTCTCTCAAAAATGATGAATCAACCCTAGAAAGGGTGCGCCCTCCTACCCTAGTCGACCTCATGGTGGTAGGTGAAGAGTCTCTTAATCCAATGGTTGAGATTGGATTATATGAGTGGATGAGATTGAGTGTCTATTCACTCAACCCCCTCACTTAAGTCATAAAGTCACCTTTTAATTTGTATCTCACAAATTAAATGACTAGGGTCCACATTAGGCACTTTCTCACCCCTTAGGCAACTAGGTGATGAGAAACACTTGCCTAGGTACCTTTTCTTTAATTACTTTTAACACTCCCTCTTACCGAGGGTTACTCACCACTCCAAGCTTGTCCCTGAAAAATACAAACTTGCCTTTGCCCAATGCTTTGGTGAGTATGTCTGCAACCTGCTCATCTGTAGATATGTACTGTAGCTCCATTGCTCCTCTCTGAACATAGTCACGGATGAAGTGATAACAAATCTCGATATGCTTTGATCTGTCATGAAAAACTGGATTCTTCGAGAGTTTAATGCAACTTTGATTATCATAGTAAATCAAGGTAGGCCTCAACTGCACACGAAACAATCCTACTAGCAACTTGCGAAGCCAAAGGGCCTAACAATTGGCATGACTGGAAACCATATACTCAGCCTCTGCAGAAATCAATGCCATTGACTTTTGCTTCTGATTGAACCAAGACACAACTGCTGAGCCCAATCCGAAACATCACCCTGAAGTACTCTTCCGGTCACTAACACATCCTGCCCAATTTGAATCTGTATAGCCAACCAGACGAACTCCATTTCCTTTCTGATAGTCCAGACCATAATCTACCGTACCACAAAGATACCTGAGCACATGTTTTGCTGCCACCTAGTGCACTCTCCTAGGCTCCACCATGAACTGACTGAGAGTGTTGACAACAAAACAAATATCTGGCCTGGTATTGACCAAATACATCAAAGAACCGATCAACTGACGATATAAAGTGGAATCCATCAACTGTGACTCAGAAGCATGAAGCTTCGTCCAGTTGGTAATCATGGGAGTGGTCATGGGCCTACAATCCTCCATCTGAAATCTCCTCAGAATATCACACACATACTTCCCCTGTCCCAGGAAGATGTGTCCAGGCTCCTGCCAAACCTCCAATCCCCAAAAATAGTGCATCAGTCCAATATTAGTCATCTCAAACTCCGAAGCAAGGCTCTCCTTGCAGCTAGTGATGAGTCTCTCTGCCCTTGTAATGAAAAGATCATCCACATATAGCAAGAGAATGAGAGGATCCTCTCCAACCACAATGAAGTATAGGTTGGGATTCGCCTCACTCTTCTCAAAGCCCAACTGCTGCAAATAGGCATCAATCCTCGAATACTACGCTCTGGGAGCTTGTTTCAGCCCATACAATGCCTTCTTCAATCTACACACATGAGAATCTCTCCCATGCACTTCAAAGCCCAAAGGCTGCTCAATATACACCTCCCTCCTGTATAAGACCATTCAAAAATGTGGTCTTCACATCCATCTAGTGGATCTTCCAACCCATCTCTGCTGCAATGGAAATCACTGACTTGATCGAAGTATATTTAGCAACCGGCACAAAGGTCTCATCATAATCAACTCCCTCAACCTATGAGAACTCCCGAGCCACAAAGCGAGCTTTGTACTTCTCAATGCTGCCATCTGCAACATGCTAGAGTTTATAGAGCCACTTGGAAGTCACCACTGACTTCCCCTCAGGTCTTGGAACAACTTCCCAAACATCATTCTTCATGATGGAATTGTACTCCTCCATCATGGCATCTCTCTAAACCTGTCTACCAGTAGCCTCCTCAAAAGTGGAAGGTGAAATATCCATGATCCCGCAGATCAAGATATTTGCTACTGATCCAATGTTCTGTCTTGCAGATATGATACACTGGGGGTTTTTGGATGCGTTTCAGTTGTGTGTTTGAGATCTTTATGGTTATTGCATGTGCATGTTGCGTATTTATGGCTTAAACAGTATATAAAGGATGCATGCAGAAGTCAAGAACATCAACTACCCAATAACATATATTATGTGACTCAAGCATGGAAATACAATAACACACTGGAAATATAGAGTATAATCGTCAGCTAGATCTCATGGATCGTCACTGGAATACAATCAAATAGCATAAAAATACCCGTGATCAGAAGATGAATGCAGATCTGATGCATGCACGGATAGATCGACATAAATATGCGACTCCGAAGAAATACAGTAACCACTACCAGTTGGAAAAATCGTCCGGAAGGATGGACCGTTGGAATGCACCGGAAACTGCTCCAATAGAAGCGCCCTGGCCTCTAAACTGGAATGGATGAGTGTCGGATATCAGATCTGGCCTCTGAGGTACTGGATCTGGACCACTGGGGGGTTTGCGCACCTCCTGGGACACTGGATGCGCCCCAAATGATTCCATCGACAGAATCAACTGCTATAGGGCTCAAAACGATCGTCTCACCAAATGCGGAACTGGGTCGGAAGGGTTTCCCCGGATCTGTCCTGATGCTCTGTTTGCAACCCCAAATGTACTGTCAGAAGAGTTGCGCCCTAAATGGCTGGATGATGTGCTATGCAAGATTCCACTGTCAGAATCTGATGATAAATGGCTCAATAGAAGCGCCCTGGCTGGATCTCCACTAGGTCGAAAGGAAACTGCAATCTGAGCTCAGACCTCGTACAACTCCACAAACCCTCAATCTGACTTGCGCCCTCACTGGCCGAGCTGCGCACACTGTACTGGATACTCTTGAATAGCTCGGTGAAATACCTGGATGGTATCTCCGATGGGCTAGGGTGTGTCTCTCAACACCGAAACCAATCAATGGTGTTGGTTTCCTCCAGAAATCCACAAAATAGCAAGGTCGACTCTCTTCCTCCTCTGGGAACTCTCAACATCAAATCATAACAATGCATAATGAGGAATTAGGTCAAATTCCTCTCTTTATACCATTCCCAATCTAATTCACCATTGACCTCACTTAAGCTAGGCACTCTTCCTCGTAAGGTGAATAATTAATTAATTAAGTCCCCCTTTAGCACCTTTTCATTCTAATTCTTCGTTGACTTAGGATTAAGTGACTTTTCCTAAGTATTTTGGCTTAATTCATCGTTTAACCATCAATTCCTCCTTATTTCTCTATCTTGTTCCCTGTTTATGCCTGACTATAGTCTACGGGAACACATAGACTACTAAGTCACTCCTTGCTGGCCTACTCTTGGGAACGGGACATCACAATCCTCCCTTCTCGAGATTGCTTGTCCTCAAGCAACATGAATCTTGGGTGCTGTAAGATATGCTCTCCCTCCCATGTGGCATCCTCAACTGGAAGACCCCTCCATCTAACCAAGCACTCCCTGATGATCCTGCTCCTCAATCTGCGCTMTCTCTGCTTTAGTACCTCCTTTGGCACTAACTCCAACTGACCCTCCTCATCCAAGGGTGGAAACTCCTCTGAAATGATAACTTGTTGTCCCACAGCCTTTTTAAGGCAAGAGACGTGAAAGACATTATGAATCTTGCTACCTTTCGGTAGATCTAGCTTGTATACCACCTCGCCTATCCTCCTGATGACTCTGTATGGACCGTAAAACTTCGCCTTCAACTTCTCTTCTCCGCTCCTCTTCAAGGAGGACTGTCTGTATGGCTGTAATTGCAGAAAAACCAAATCCCCTACCTCAAAACTACGCTCAACTCTGTGTCGATCTGCATATATCTTCTGCTGGTTTTGAGTTGACTGCAAGTTCTCCCTTACTGATTGAAGAATCCTCTGACTCTCCTCCACCCAGTCCTTGGCCCCCGGGACCTAGCTGTCCCCAAACACAGTCTCCATAAAGGAGGGTGCATTGTATCCATACAATACCCTGAACGGTAACATCCTGATAGACATATGGTAAGTTGTGTTGTAGCAATACTCACCCATATGTAACCATCTCACCTAAGTGCGCTGCTGCCCCCCCACATAGTTCCTCAGATACCCCTCCACCCATTTGTTGACGATCTCTGTCTGCCCATCTGTCTGTGGGTGGTAGCTAGTACTCGTGGCTAGCTCTGTGCCTGTCAACCTGAAAAGCTCTTGCCAAAATGAGTTGATGAAGCACCCATCTCTATCACTGACTATTTGCCTGGGTAACCCGTGCAACCGGAATACCTCCCTGAAAAACAACTCTGCTACCTGTATGGCCTTGTAGTCTCTGGGTATGGTGAAGAAATGTGCAAATTTGGTCAGTCTGTCGACCACCACAAATATACAGTCCTTGCCTTGCACTCTAGGAAGGCCTATAATGAAATCCATGGAAATGCTCTCCCATTTCTGCTTTGGAATGGGTAGAGGCTGTAATAGCCCTGCGGGGTGTGTCTGCTCGGACTTGTTCTGCTGACAAGTCGTGCACTCTCGTATGTGTTTCAACACATCATCCTTGAGACCCTTCCATGAGAATCTCTCCCTGAACTGCCTATATGTTTTGAAGTACCCATGATGCCTTGCTGTAGGCGAATCATGACATACCTTCAAAAGTTTCCCCTTTAGGGTGGATTCTGGAACCAAGTAGATCCGATCCTTGTAGAAAATGACATCATCAGGAACTCTGTATCTATCATCAATCACCTGTCCGTGCATCACCTTACAAGAATTTTTTTTTTTGGATTATTCCACCAACAAATGAGATTTCCAATCTGTACAAATGTCCATCATCGAACATCTTGCTGGCCTTTTGGACAAGGCATCTTCCACGATATTCCTTTTTCCCTTGACATACTCAATGTCAAAGTCAAAGGCTTGGATCTTTGAGACCCACTTCTGCTGCCTCTCACTGAGGTCTTTCTGATCAAGGAAATACTTGAGACTGTTATGATCAGTCATCACTACAAACCTGCTGCCAACCAGATACTGCCTGAATTTGGTTAAGGCATGCATGATCGCTAGCATCTCCTTGTCGTAAATAGGATAGAGTCTCTCTGACTCGTTGAGCTTTCTGCTCTCAAACACGATGGGGTTCCCCCCCTGCATCAAAACTGCTCCAATCCCCATCCCTGATGCGTCACACTCTAAGACAAACGACTGCGAGAAGTCTGGAAGGGCTAGAACAGGGCATGTGCTCATAACCTCCTTCATTTTGTCGAATGTCTGTTGTGACTCCTCTGTCCAATGAAAATCACCCTTCTTGGTCAAGTCTGTGAGTGGTGCTCCCAACTGTGAAAAACCCTTGACGAACCGCCTATAGTAACTGCATAACCCAAAGAATCCTCTCAACTCCGTGAGATTCTTGGGCATTGGCCAATCCAAAATGGCCCTGATCTTTTCCCGATGAACCTGTACTCCCTGCCCACTAATTATATGCCCCAAGTACAGTAGTTCTCTCATGCCAAATTCACATTTGGATTCCTTGGCATATAAAGACTGTGCCTGCATAATACCCAAGACCTCCCCCAAATGTGCTAGATGCTCATCCCATGTCTTGCTGTAGATCAATATGTCGTCGAAGAATACCAGGATGTACTTCCTCAACTGTCCTATAAAGATATGATTCATGCAAGACTGGAAAGTGGCTGGTGCGTTGGTCAATCCAAACGACATGACCAAGAACTCAAAGTGTCCGAAATGGCACTGAAACGCTGTCTTCTCAATGTCCTTCTCCTTGATGCTGATCTGATGGTATCCTGAGCGTAGATCAATCTTAGTGAAGAAGACTGCCCCATGTATCTCATCCCTCAACTCATCTATGCCTGGAATGGGGTAACAATTCTTGATCGTTTTCTTGTTGAGCGCTCTGGAATCGATGCACATCCGTAACGTACCATCCTTCTTCAGTACCAGGACGACTGAAGATGCAAAAGGACTCATGCTGGGCCTGATGTGCCCCATAGCAAGCAATTCTTTGATTGCTTTCTCAATCTCGTTATTGAATTTCTTGGGGTGCCTGTAGGGTGCTGTAATCATTGGTGTAGCCCCTGTCTCTAACTCAATCATGTGCTCAAAATCCCTGTCAGGTGGTCTCCCTGGTGGTATCGGCCCAAATACTGACTCATACTGACCCAGAAGCTCTCTGATCCGTGGGTGGTAATTCTCCCTACCCTAATCCTTCCGCGTGGTGATCAAACACTCTGCTGCGTAAGCCACATCTCTGTGACGAAAGATCCGCTCCATCCTCTTTGCCGATACTACTCGAGGTGCTCCTGTAGACATGCCCCTCAGCACAACTTGTGATCCACTGGCATCTCTGAAGCTCATGGTCAACGTCTGATAGTTGAACCCAATCTCTCCCAATGAATATAACCACTGTACCCCTAACATGACATCAATATCTGATACGTCAACTACATAGAAGGTGTCTGTCAAGGTGTAGTTGCCTAGTTTGACATCTAGGTCGGGGATCATGTCCAAACATGTCATCTTGTATCCATCAGCCATTGTCACATGGAATCCCTCAAACTCCTTTGTGCGTAACCCCCTCCTAGCTACTAAGGACGCATCTATGAAGTTGTGGGTGGCCCCACCATCAACTAAAGCTATCATGCGTTGCCCCTGCACAAGGCACTTGAGCCTGAGAGTGTTGTACCTGGGTACTCCTGAAAGGGTGGCTATGGTTCCCCCTTTCACCTCTCTACGAGGTTTTGCCTCCTCGTTGGGCTGTGCCCTTGCCGATATCTGAGGTTTCTTCGGCTGCTGCTCTGGCTCATGAGTGGTCTCAGTCTTCGAATCACTATCTGTCTGTGCGTCAATATCCTCATCCTCCTCCTCATTGTCTGATTCCACTTCGATGTAGTGGATCTGTCCCTTTCCCATGATGCATCTATGCCCTGGGACCCAAGGGTCTCTGTAGGAGACGCAAAGCTTCTTCCTCATCAACTCCCGTCGCGTATCATCATCCAATTTGGGCTTGCCCTTCCATTCCGTTTGAGGATTCTTCTGATCCTTGTCTCTCTGTGGTACAAAGGGTTTGGTGAAGGGTTTAGTTTTTGGCACTGAATCCGCCAAATCTCTAGTGCGTTGGATGGCATCTTGCAAGGTATGAGGCCGGTACGCCTTCACCCATCCTCTCAAGGGTTTTGTGAGCCCTTCTATGAATAGCATGACCAATCGGGGCTCTGATATGTCTGTCACTACCACTGCTACTCTCTGAAACTCTGAGATGAATGACTCTGCTATGCCAGTTTGTCTCAACTAGGCTAGATCTCTGAAATGGATCTCTGGATCCCTCCTGTCAAATCTATCCATGAGTCTCTCTGTGAACTCTCTGTAGGAGGTGATGCGACTGTGACCCAATGTCACCAATCCATGATACCACCACTCGTGTACCTCACCCTCCAAGTGTAAGGTGGCGAAACTGGTGGCCTCTGACTCGGTCATCTGGTTGAGCTTGTAGTAGGTGTCTAGTTTCTGTACCCAAGCTCTGGCGGTGCATTTGGACGATCCGTCAAAAGAAGGTATGGTGAGTTTACCAACTTTTCGGATGAAATCAATGTTATTCCCTCGCTGCTACTGTTGTTGCTGTGGTCCTCCCCTCTGTGGCTCTTTGGGGCAGTTCCTGAGTCTGAATCCACAATACTCGACTAAGGTCATATCCTGATGGAAGTCATGGCCCAATGCTGCATACTCTCTCCGATACTCTGCAATGTCCTCTGCATGAGTGGGCGGTCTCTGTGCTATCGGTATCTGTGCTGCTAC
>SNQJ01S0229177.1:0-10349 GCA_010110895.2 Picea sitchensis
TAAGTTATGTATTTATTTCATTCTGCCATGAATTTAGTATTTATTGATAAATCTAAGTTACTGAAGTTGTTGTTATAAAAGTCAATATCATGCTATGAAGTTTTGTTTCAGTTTACTTCGATAAAAATGTTTAGGAAACTTAATGATGTTTAGAAATATATGGGCACTACAATGGTGCTTTGTGGTAGGATGGTGCATTATTTTCCTCTACCCACTACTACACACACCTTACATTCTTTCTTTCATTATGCTATGTAATCCACTTAGAAATGATTTAAATAAATAAATAGTTTCTGATCATTTGAAGGGAAGATAAACGACGGATCTCCCTGAGTCCAAAGCTCAGTAAATAATATAACATAATATAATATATGTAATTGAAATAACGTGAACTACTGGTGACAAATACCTTCCTGGTGCACTCCAGTTTATAGTTCTTCATAAATGAAAGTATTATTTAGATCCAAGATGTATAAATTCACTGTTTTTTCTTAAGCTTGGAATTGATATATCATGTTAAAAAAAATAGAAGAAATATTTATGTAGGAACATTAATGCAGGGTTTAATATTCATGTTGGACCAAAAAAATGGAACCACAACAATCACCAATTCGAGCACCAATTCAGACTCGACTATTCTCCAAAAGGCCCTCCTCAACCATTTGATCCTAATGAACTAGCCACTGGTATGGATAATGATTGTGAAGACATGAACAACCAAACTTAAATTTTTAGCATGCTCATTTTTTGTGTTTTGATATGGGGGTTTATTGTATAAGGTCTTCATATTAAAATTTTGTGGCCATGTAAACTGGTATTTTCAAGACTACACTGAAATCTCACATTATTAATACATTAATAATATGGTATTTTGTGGCCATGTAAACTGGCATTTTCAAGACTTCTTCGTCTCCTAGAGTCCCACCTCGGCCATTTGATCCAAATAAACTAGTGACTGGTATGGAGAATGATATTGAACACAACAATGACCAAACTTAAATTTTTAGCATGTTCTTTTCTTTTCGTTATGATAGGGGTTTATTCTACAAAGTATTCACTGTAAAATTTGGTGCCATGTGGATTGGTATTTTCTAGATAGCAGTCAAATCACAGGTTTTTTTAAGGTGCGATACCATAAAAAAACTTCCATTATGAATTTTTTTTAAAAGGAAGATGTTGTAAGTGGATTTTATAAAAGTATATAACCCACTCATCTTTTTGATGAATAGTGATAGAGCGAGCTGATTACAGAAAGAAACCATCACTTGCGTAGTGGAGTGTAAAAGTATATAACCCATTCATCTTTTTTTATGAATAATGAGGGGGTGAGTTGATTATAGAATTAAGACTTGACCTTTTTGGATAAAATATATTGGTGTTCGAGCATTTGGGTTTGGTATGGATAAAAGATATTTTTTATCCATAAAAAATATTGGTGTCCCAGAGTTTGGGTTTGAATAAGGGCATTTGGAGATTAAGTAAATTCAATTTGGTTTTTGTTTGTTTGTAATGTACAAGCAGTTTTTGTTGGAAATGGTGACAACGAATTTTTCCATGAATAGGATTCCAGATCCTATAATCCAACGTTGGTTGTAACCAATACGACCAAGTTAGAATATGGATGAGTTTACATTTAATAATCATTTTTTAATGTACATTGTTATAAATTGATGTATGCTTGTAGAGGCTGTGTAAGTGAGGAGTGTGAGCCTCCTGTAATCTTCATTAGTTGAATAATAAGACAACCGATACCTATTCTTGGTCGATGTAGCCCAATGTTTGGGTGAACCATGTAAATTTCTATGTTTCTTCTCTTCATTCTTATTGATTGTCTTATGTTAATTTGTGTTTCCGCATTGGAAAATTTACAACAAGTGGTATCAAAGCTCGGGGAAAGCGTTTTGACTGTGGAAAAAAAACATTGTTGCGTGAACATAAAGCATGGAAAAGAAACTAGTGCACACAGACCAAGCAGGGTGAAGGAGCTCCGGTTTTACATTAGCATATTGAGGCACACCTATTGAAGGGGAAATATTTCATTTGTTTGTGGGAGCGCTGACATTTTTTCATCAACGCTTAGGTTCCTTCTCGAGGGGAGCGTTGTTTTGGTAGTGTCCTTCACGCACTCTAAATTTTCAAAACCAACGCTCCTCTAACTGTTGGATGGGAACGCTCATATCCTTAAATTTTTTGTGAAACTAATTCATGGTTTATGGAGTGAAATGACTATCCAATATCCTTAATTGTTTTTGTTTTTTTGGAGTGAAACTAATTTATGAAAAATTTTAGGCATTAAAATGTGGATGACTTATGAAAAGGTTGATTTGTATTATATGATATTATATTAAAGGGTGGATGCTTCATATAATATATTTGAGGTAACTTTTTTTTTTATGTATTAATTAAAAAGTTTTTTAATTAAACTTTTTACCAATCATTCCTTCACATTTTTTTTGAAAGGGCCTTGGATATTACAAGAAGTGGTGTTTGTTTTTATGTTTCCTCTAATGAAAAAGATGCAAAGTGCTAAGTTCGAAATTGAGAAGTTTAATGCCAAGAAAAATTTTGAGATCTAGAAGGTTAAGATGCACGATCTGCTCGTGTAAGAAGGTGTGGTGAAGGCTCTTTTGGGAACAAAAAAACAAACCACATCCATAACAAAAAATGATTGGGATGAGATGGATGCGATAGGTACTGTTCAACATTGTTACAGAGAAGACAACATCCGGTTTGTGGTCAAATTTGGAAAGCCTGTACATGACGAAATCCTTGACAAACAAGATATTTCTGAAAAGGCAATTGTACAGCTTGCACATGAAGGAAGGTACGAAAATTGTTGATCAATTAAATACTTTCAATACTCTTCTAGTCCAGTTGACTAGCACGGGAGTGAAATTTGAATCCGAAGATAAGGCAATTACATTATTGTGTTCTTTTCCCGCGTTATGGGATCATTCTGTTACCTCTATTAGTTTCAGTTCAACATAAAGTATTGAGTTTGATGATACTATTAGAGATTTACTGTCTGAGGAAACAAGGAAGAAATCCAATCTAGAAACCTCTACATCTGAGGCGATGGTGATCAAAGGAAGACCTAAAGAAAGAGGATAGGGTCAGAGGGATCTCTCTCGATCAAAGTCGAAGGGAAGAAAGAGCAAGCTCAAGTGTTGGTTTTGTGGAAAATATGGAAATCTGAAGAAGGACTATTGGAAGTGACTACAAGCCTCCAAAGAAGACCCCCCAAAAGAGGCGAAGGAAGAAAACACAACTGAAATAGGTTCAGGTATAGTTGATGAAGCTTTATCAATTAGTACTGGTTCACGTCATGATCAAAATTGGTTATTAGATTCTGGTGCTTCAAACCACATGTGTCTTCATAGACACTAGTTTATTACTTACCCGTATATTGATGATGCAGTAGTTTACATGGGAAATGATATGTCATCTAAAGTTGTGGGAATTGGTAGCATTCAAATTAAGATGTTTGATGGAACTGCTAAAATACTAACTGATGTAAGGCATGTACCTGATCTTAGGAAGAACCTAATATCTTTGGGAGTATTAGACACAGGAGGTTACAAGACTATTATTCAAGGTGGAGTTATGAAGGTCTACAAAGGAATTCTATTGGTTATGAAAGAAAACAAGGTTGGTAACCTGTTTCTGTTGGAAGGAAGGACTAAATCACATAATGCGACAATTGTATCTGAGAATGATAGTGATCCTTTTCGATTGTGGCATCAACAGTTTGGTCATATGAGAGAACAAGGATTAAAGGTATTAAATGATCGCAAGTTACTTCCTAGTCTAAAGTCTTTAAAGTTAGATTTATGCAAGCACTGTATTTATGGAAAACAGAATAGGCAAAGATTTAAAACCAGAAGACACACCAGTGAAGGAATCCTTGATTATATCCATTCTGATGTTTGGGGACCATCCCCTACTATTTCATATGGAGGATCATCATATTTTGTAACTTTTATAGATGATTTCTATAGGAAGGTGTGGATCTATATGTTAAAGAGTAAGGCTGATGTATTTACAGTTTTCAAGAAATTTAGAGCTTTAGTGGAAAAGAGCACTCGTAGATCCATTAAATGTTAAAGAACTGATAATGGTGGTGAATTTACATCAATGGAGTTTGAGAATTATTGCAAGGAATTGGGGATCGACAAGTATAAAACCACTGCCTATACTCCTCAACAAAATTGGTCCAGACCCCCTACCTCTATAGGGTCCACTGACCTCCCAGTCTCTGGATTACTCCAATTTCTTAGTCGAAATGGCTCTTTAGGCTCCTTTGGAACCCTTTGAACAAATCCACAGGTCCCTTTTTCCTCTAGCATGGGCATTGAGAAAACCTATGTACGCACTCATCTTTTGGCGCTCTACTCTGTTCTGAACCAACACACCTTTCGTGTTTCGAGGTTTCAGGACTTCTGCATGCAATCTCTCCCAGGATCCTTGTCCCTCCAACTCATGTTTGACAAAACGCCGAAACCCGTGACTATGGTCTGCTTCTCGAGATTTTGGATGCAGACTGTTCTTGGTCCTTCGAACTCCTGGACCCCGGAATGACGAAATCTACCCGTGACCACATCTTCTTTTTGGGATTTTGGAATTCACAATTTCATGATTCCATGAGTCGGTACTCCCTGTCTCACGACTCCTTCATTGTTGAACTCCCGGTTGCTGAAATATCGAAAAGGTCTGAATGACTCGGCTCGTGCTATTCTGGTCTCGTCTTCTTTCGGGATTTCGCGACTTCGTGAGTCGGGACTCCACGTCTCCCGACTCCTGGCCTCTCGAACACTCGGGCTCCGAAATTATGAAATGACGGTCCACAACCAAGCACTACCAGCTTTCGCAATTTGGGAAACCACGATACAAGTCTTCCCCCTGTTCTCTATCTTTCAAAAACCCAGTTCCCGAAATGCCGAAGTCTCTCCCTCTAAGAGATCAATGGCTTAGTCCTCCTCGAACCGAACTCTTTCGGGCCTTTTCCCAAACCCTTGACCACCTTCCACGTGTCCTTCTGTGGATGGTCCTGGTCCTTTTGAAATTTTTCCTTTCGCGATTTCTGGAGACTCTTCACTCTCGGTCTCCTGGTGTCTGAATCCCCTAAATGTGGATCTCTTGACATGCGTCATCTGAGATGGACGGTTCTGATTCTTTTGGGACTTCGACGAGTCCTCTCCTTTGCTTCTACGAGGGTTAAACCTTGTTCTCCTCTTTCTGGATCTGATGGCTATCGGTCCTTTACGCGAGATCTGACGATCACGATATGATATTATGTGCACCTCCTATGTGCACTCCTCCTGTGCACATATCCGTGATCCAACGACTCTCAGGCCACTGCGCTTGAGATCCGACGGCTGACACGATTTCGCGCACCGGGAGTTCACGATGCGGCGACTCCAAAATCCCTTGCTGCTCCAAACCTTGAACTCTGAAATGCCAAAAAGATCTGACGGCTATAGGCCTCCCTCAATCCAAAGGCCCTAGCCTTTTCAGAGTTTCGTTAACCGGAAGTTCACGATGCAGTGTCTCCCAAAATCACTTGTTGTTCCAGACCCTGAACTCCAAAATGCCGAAATGTCGAACTCCTGAGTTTTGTCGACTCTGAAACCTCAAAGAGTTTCTCGACCTTCTACTCCTTTCTTCTATTTCTCTGTGCACAAAGGTACTATTCCTCCCTTCTTACTGCCCTATTTCTATGGCAGGTTCTCCTCTCCTCATCTTCCCTTTGTTGACTACTTCTGCTAATATGAACATCAACTTTCTGATTTCCTCAATCACCTCATCCAACTTCTCCCAGGGTTAGTTCTCCTTTTGTAGCTTGCTCCGTTGCATTTCTTCCCTGCAAATGGGTAGATCATCTTGATCCCCCTTGAAATATTATCCATCTCTTATGGCCTTATCTTTCCACTCTGTTGCAGATTCCAATTTTTTAGTCTCCTCACTGTGCTGCTTCTCAGCTTCTTCCTATGGTAGTTCTATTGCTGTCATTTCTCCCACTAGTATATTTCCAGCTTCCTCCAATCCCTCCTTGGGTTGGTATTCTTCCTTTGTCTCCAACCTGATCTGTTGGATGTGCATACCTTGCACCTTCACCTTTTTCTCCAAGGCTTTAATCTCTTCACACAGAACAACAAAATCTATGTTGTCTGTTTCATCCTCTTCTGCTTCTGTAGTCTCCAGTACTACAGTTACATTATGTTCGAATCCCTGGCTGAAAATTTCAAGCCATTCCAGTGAATGCTCATCTTCTTTTGCTACAACCTATAGTGCTGCAGTCATCTCCTTTTCAGCTTCCTGGCTAAAAAAATTAAGCCATTCTTCTGAATGCTCATCTCCTTCATCTCCTTGGGAAAACGTTAGTGTATGCTCTACTTCTTCCTCCATGACAAGTTTTTCTAGTTGTCCTCCTGCTGTTGCCGCATCTGCAACACATGCTCTGGCCTCAACTAGGTTGCTTGGTAGGAACACCTCTATTCCTCCAATGATCAAAATTCTCTTTTGATTCTCTCCTGTCAGCACTCCTTGTTGATCTGAACTCTCCTCTGAGTTCATGAGACTCTCAGATAGTCTCATCTCCTTTCCCCTGCCCACTTGGAAATTTGGGAATTTCATGTTTCCCACCTAGCAGTCCATGAGATACAGTGATCCCATCTCATTGCCCTCTTGGAAATATGAACTTTCACCACTTCCCCCTTCGTAGTACGCGAGACCTTCCACTGATCTCTTTCCATTGCCCACCTGGCAGTTTATGAGATCCTCTGTTAATCTCATACCATTTCCCACCTGGAAATACGAATTTCCATGGATGTCCTCCTGACAGTCTATGAGATCCTCCAATTATCTCATTTCATTGCCCATCTAGCACTTGGAAAATTCATCCCTGCCCTCCTAGCAGTTTATGAGACCTGAAATTGATCCCTGTTCCTCATCACTGAGGGTTTCTCCAACTTCTGGCTCATAGATGCAAACCAACTCTATGTCACTGAGGCTTTCAACATACCTCAGCCATATTTTCAACAGCCTTTGTTGTCTTTTGTCCAACAACTCCTTGATTGGCCACTTCACCTTCCTTCTCATGGGCCATTCATACACCCACCGTGCTCTTTCACTCTGTTGCATTCGAAATGAAAGCTCCTCCATCCTCTCTCTTATCTTGACGAGTTTTTTATCCATCTCTGCTTTACTCATCTGCTAGTGGTATCCTCTTCCACCATGCTCACAGCCTTCAGTAGCCATTTCCATCTTTCACCTGCCCTCCTGGCACGAGTATGGATCACTCTACGTCTGAGAGCATCTCCATGTCCTCCTACACCTCGTATGGCTGCCTATTGACTGTTGCACACCAGAATTTCTACTTTCAATCCCTTTTTCTTCTATTTGCAAACAAAATCCCGCTCTAATACCACTTGGTGCAGACCCCCTACCTCCGCAGGGTCCACTTACCTCCCGGTCTCTAGATCATTCCAATTTTTGAGCCAAAATGGCTCTTCGGGCTCTTGTTGGAACCCTTTGAACAAATCCATAGGTCCCTTTGTCCTCTGGCATAGGCCTTGAGGAAACCTATGCATGCGCTCAACTTTCGGTGCTCTACTATGTTTTGAACCAACACACCTTTCACATTTTGAGGTTTTGGGACTCCTGTATGTGAGCTCTCCCAGGCTCCTTGTCCCTCCAACTCCCGGTCGTTGAAACGCCGAAATCTACCTGTGACTATAGTCTTCTTCTCGGGATTTTGGAATTGACAATTTCGCGATTCTGGCTACAAACGGTTCTTGGTCCTTCAAACTCCTAGACCCTGGAATGCCAAAATCTACCCGTGACCACATCTTCTTTTCAAGATTTTGGAATTCGCGATTTCACGATTCAGCAAGTCAGGACTCCCTATCTCACAACTCCTTCGCTCTTGAACTCCTGGTTGTGGAAATGATGAAAAGGGCTTAACGACTTGGCTCGTGCTATTCTGGCGTCATCTACTTTCAGGATTTCATGACTTTGCGAGTTGGGACTCCAGATCTCCCGACTCCTGGCCTCTCGAACACCCGAGTTCCAAAATGCCAAAATGATCGTCCATGACCGAGCACTATCGACTTTCACGATTCAGGAAACCATGATACAAGTGTTCCCCCTGTTATCTATCTTTAAAAACGCGGTTGCCAAAATGCCAAAATCTCTCCCTCTGAGAGATCAATGGCCCAATCCTCCTAGAACCAAACTCTTTCACGCCTTTTCCCAAACCCTTGATCACCTTCCACGTGTCCTTCTGTAGATGGTCATGGTCCTTTCGCAATTTCTGGGCACTCTTCACTCTTGGTCTCCCGGTGTCTAAATCCCTAAAATGTGGATCTCTTGACATGCATCCTCTGACATGGACGGTTCTAATTCTTTCAGGACTTCGACAAGTCCTCTCCTTTTCTTCTACGAGGGTTATACCTTGTTCTCCTCTTTCTGGATCCGATGGCTATCAGTCTTTTATGCGAGATCTGACGGTCACGATCTGATCTTTTGTGCACCTCCTGTGCATGTATCCGTGATCTAATGGCTCTCAGGCCACCGCGCTCCAGATCTGACGATTGGCATGATTTCGTACACCGGGAGTTCACAATGCATCGTCTCCAAAATCCATTGTCGCTCCAAACCCCGAACTCCGAAATGACGAAATGATCTGACGGCAATAGGCCTCCCTCAATCCAACGATCCTGGCCTTTTTGGAGTTTTGTGAACCGAAATTTCACGATGCAGTGACTCCCAAAATCACTTGTCGTTCCAAACCCCAAACTCTGAAATGCCAAAATGTTGAACTTCTGAGTTTTGTCGACTGTGAAACCTCAAATATTGTCTCTACCTTCTGCTCCTTTCTTCCGTTGTTTTGTGCGCAAAGGCATTGTTCCTCCTGAGCTTCAGGACTTAGAATAATTCCACCCTCGCACACTCCTTGTGCTACTGAGTATTTCGCTAAACTCAGATACGAGAATTTTTCTTGGAAAGAAAACTCTCTATGCCCGCCTGACATTCTTCTGCTCGATGCACACCTTGCAGATCCTACAGAGTATTCAACAACTCTGTGAGTGTCTTCTCTTCGACACTTCCCTTTCCTCAGAACTTGAAATAGAGTTCTTTTTTGCACTCTATGCACTTACTCAATGCCCTCCTGGCAGAGTTTCCACAGAACCTTCAGTGATTCTGTTATCTTTGTGCCTTCCTCTGCACAGTCTTACCTCCAAGGCATTCAACAACCTTGAGGCTTCCTCCTTGAGTCAATGACTTCAGCTGGTGTGCCCCCCTACCACGTCTTTGTCTGAAATTCCACATAATTCATAAGTGCACTCCTTGCACTAGCTTACAGAACCCGCAATATTCTTTCATGCAACCTCTTGCATGAAGCCACAAAGAAACAAAACCTGAAATCAAAGAACTCACGGATAGGGAAATCTATCTATCCCCGTAGATGGAACTTAACATACATCTACAGAATATCATAAACACATAAAGACATTCATCAACATATATAGAATAACATGCAGGAAACATTTCTCTGATTGTATTAACATGAGATGCCTCTTTACAATGTGAGATCGGATTGCAGCAGAGTCTCGAATATCCTCTCTTCTCCCTATTCTCTCTATTCTTCCCTCTCCCAACTAAACCCAGATACAAAGAGGATATTTTTACAAAGAGGGGCTCCTCGAGCTCTTCCCTCCATCCTCACCAACTCTCATTAATTTACATTCAATTTCATTGAATGGCTGTCTAGTCTGAATCAGATCTAGATCTCATCCATACAACTATTTAAGGCAACCTTTATCTAAAGTCTATGTACATGCATGGATTTTGGCTCTACCAACCTTACAATCATTTAATACAATTTTCAAATTTTGAAAAATGAGAGGGTTGCGCCTCTCTCCTTCCATTGAATGTACGTTGGGTGTGCTGGCGCTTGATGACGTGGAGTGATGCTCCTGCATAAAAAATGGATTTGTTGAACACATGAACAAGACTCTTCTAGAAAGAGCAAGGATTGTGCTTAGTAATGCCAATTTGCAACATGAATTATGGGCAGAAGCAATAACTATATAATTTTATCTGGTGAATTGATCACCATCAACAACAATAGAATGAAAAATTCCTAAGGAGGTATGGATAGCTCACCCTTGTAATTATTCTAATATTAAAGTTTTTGGTTTTGATGTCTATGCTCTAATTCCGAAACATCTACGTTCTAGATTAAATCCAAAATAAAAAACGCTTATCTTCGTTGGATATGGTGATGGTATTAAGGGGTACAGGTTGTGGGATCCTACTGCCCACAAGATCACCATTAACATAGATGT
>SNQJ01S0229178.1:0-10635 GCA_010110895.2 Picea sitchensis
ATCGTGAATTTTGGATTGCAATTTCGGGACATCCAAGTAGTATCTCTCTAACCACAGTCCACACTGATCGCAAGGTGAAGCAACCTTTTGAGCAGAAGGGGGGTTTGATGATTCCCCGAGGGTTTCATGAGGTGGCTTAATACCAAGAAAGTCAGGGTTATCCCGCAGACAAGGAGGCAAGTTATCAACGAAATCGTAAGGAGGTTTGTCATCACAGAAGTCCTCTTCGGCAAGAAAACGCTCAATGCTTGAATCAGAGTCCTCGCTGACCACGATAGGCTCTGTTTTGGCAGGAAGCTTAGGTTTATTTCTCTGCATGCGAGAGATCATCCTTGCATTTTTCTTGTTTCTGGCAGCAGTCTTTACTCTAGCCTTTGTGGTTGTAGGCTTAGTAATTTCGGTCGGTTTGGTTACAACCATAGGCGAATTCAAAGGTGAGTCGGGTTCAGGTTTAGGTAGAAAAACACTATAGGGTACAGGGGTAGACTTACTCTCGGTTACCATAGGCTTATCGACCTGTGGAGGATTTGATTCCTGAAAGCCATTACGGTTGAGAAATTCATGCCAGGAATCACGACGTAACCCCAATTCATAAACAACAATCATTTTAACCAAACCAACATGGAAGAGGCTAGTGTCAGCCTGACTTCGCTTGTACCTCTTAGCCATTTTGAATAAACTTCGGTGCAGATAATGCGGCATACTAAGCTCAAAACCCATAAACACCATTAATAAATGTAGATGAAACAAGAGAACAAACCCGTACCTACCTTCACAAGTAACGAATTGCTTGATAATCATCAAGAGATCATACCAGCGGGGTTTCAACATCTTCGCAGGTAAACCTTTGTTGCACGACCTCACTGTCCGAGACCGAAATAACAATGTCCACGGGACATCCTTTACCTTATAACCTATCTTTTGGACCATTTTGTCCCTCAGCAGTGAGGAGCTAGTTGCCGGTGAGAGGTATTCGGTGAATTTCAAGGGCGGACATCTCCAACTTTGGCTGACCATCGAATGGCGATTACAAATTTCGAACCCGCGGCGATGTTAAAACCATCGAACTTCGCACTTATGAGCGAAAGCCACCCAAACTCTTCTGGGGGTAAGCTATACGACACCATCAAATGTCAGCAGTTCTTGGCATCCATTTAAGGTTCGTATACGTGAGAACCATAACCTCTAGCATGGTAGGTTCCTGCTTGAATGAAAAATGCATAGAGTGAATAGGATAGAGTTTCAATAGTTTGAATGCTTTCGGTGAGTGTTAAGAACCAATACTAAATGAATAGGAAATCACCACAATAGATATACGAGAAAAATGTAAAATATCCTTTATTACCGTCAAACCCGAGGGTAGGGCAACACCATACAATGGATCCCTATTATGGAGGGATCCTCTCATATTCACTTACCTCTTCGAGAGGAGCTTCTTCCCTCCCTAATGAACTCTAGCTCAAATACAATACTTCTCTTCATGTCTCATTGCATTGCTTAAACCCATTTATATAATTATACCATCACCTAAGACATTCTATAGGAGGAATCTTCTGAGGTAGAACCTTCTAAGAAGTCATCTTACATTGGCTATATATAACTACCATAGTGGGCCTTATTTAATAGCCATAATTGGACCTAGTCCATATACATTGAATGACCTCCACTATGTATCAACATAAGGCCCTCACGGGGCCCCCACCCTCTCAGCTACCTTACAAGCAGGACGGAAACAACTCCCATGCGATGCGAGGTGGTGGGATTACCATCACCAAGCATCGCATTAATGACCTGTACAGAGATATTAAAACCATAATCATTTAAATCAAACGTATCGACCAACAAATAGGTGAATCCTTCGCCTCGATTGCCATTCATCGAGTGAACCAACACTTCGTAAGCGGTAATTATGCATGATGTTAGCGGTACTAACATTAACTATCGATGTATCGTGTCAATCCCATCGTTCAACCATAAGGTTCAATGCTAATACATAGCTTGGGATTATGAGTCAATCATCGTATTATCAACTTTATATACCAAGCATTTAATTAGGTGAGGGTCAATGCCAATAGTTAACCCGTAAGCCTTCAAACCATTGCTACCTCTTGTAATGACTTACCAGCATTATTTGTTGCACATGCAAATGTTGCATTCCAATCTTTTGAAAACATTATGATCCAAACTCTTCATATAATAACTGAGTGAAAAAAATAATAAGGATAAAAGCAATAAGTTCAAATCCATTACAATTTTCATGAGATCAATGAAACCAATAAGTTTTATGCCCAAAGGTTTAGCAATCAAACATATCAAATGTGCAATCAAGGTAAGATAATGGTCAAGGATATAAGTTCGAGAAAACCTTAGCATTCATGTGATAAACCGATTGGTCAAATGCTGACAAATCAACCAAAGGCGTGACAATCTAAACTTAGCGAAAGGTTTTTCACACTTTTAGTTGTGAAAATTAAATCGAAATCAAATTGTAATTGTCGCGAAAATGAGACGAATGTCTAGAAGCACAGTGCGACAATAATTTGTCGTAATCATATAATGGGTGTAGGCATCTTTTTTGAGAACAATAAAAAAAAATGAGTTGGTACCAACACTTAGCCAACCAATTTTCCCACTTTCCTTCTCTCAATTGTTGATTTAAGAGCATCTTCACCGGGGAAGATGGAACATATGCTATAACATGAGAATTCAGAATATAAGTTTGAAAATGTTCCACTGCATTAACCAGAGAGAGTGTGTGTTTCTCCAATTCTGATGTTACATCTCATAATCATGAAAGGTTTTACTCATACAACTTATTGGAAGTTCTTCCTCTTTAGAATTTCTTTGTGTAAGGACTGAAGCCACATCCCCTTCTATAGCAAAAGAATATACAATATAATCTCTATTAAAATATGTGATGATAAGCACATGCGGTGTGTTGATTACACATTTAATATTATTGAAATCATTTTGAATGTATGGAGTCCATTCAAACCTATGATCCTTATTTAACAATAAATTTATTGGCTTGACAATTCTTGCATAGTCAGGGAAAAATCTTCTTACAAAGTTTATTTTTCAAAAGCGGTGTGCCCCTTTCTTTGAAGATGGAGGATTCATTTCATTAATGGATTTGAATATTTCTAGATCAATGTAGATTCCTTCTTTACTAACTATGTGCCCCAACATGTTTCCTTCACATACAACAAACAAGCACATTTTTTGGGTTAAGAGAAATCCCATATGATCTACATCTTTCAAGACTTTCTCAAATGATTGATGTGGTTTTCTCTTGTCTTGGAATGAACAATGAGATAATCTTGATAATCAACCATAAAATTTCCCTATCATAACTTTGAATACATGATCTAATGGACATCGACCACACTAAGGGGTGAATCAGTGTGAGGCTTCTTTTACAACTTCTTAGAAAACTTTAGTTATCCATCACCATTCAAAAAATAATTACTCATTACTTCTATTCACACTTAGTTGCTTGCATGCAAAATATATATCTCAATGACATATTAACAATAAAGAGCTATTCTCATCAAAATAAAGAACACAATGAATACTAGATATATGTATAAGTTTCTTTTATTACGGACTACAATCCCTTGCGGTTTATCGACACCAAGCAGGAAAAGACATAACAAGAGAGACAAATCTCAATGCAAGGCCCTAACTGCTGAATCTCAACACCAATGAGAGAGGAATCCAATCTCAAGTGGGATATGCTTAGCCAGAAATAAAATAATTGTCAAAATTGTACCAACGGTCTATACCAAGAAAAGTGCATCAACTATGCACAACAAAACTTGTCACAACAAATTGTCATCTCAACTTTGTCTCATCAATCTCATCATCCAAATTTGAGTCTTACTCACAAAGTTAGTTATCAATTCAACTCAACCACTTTATACGTATACCAAAGTTAATAGCAGATACCTCTGTATTTCCCTTACTTCTCCATGACCAAATACCATAAACCCTTACACAGACCATGTGCCAAAACCATACCTTTAGTTTTGTAGAAATCATCAAGACCTATACCATACCATGCAACAATTGGAACAATTCCAATATGCAAATCTGATGTGGTTACCAGACTACCAAACATTTGCCATTTGTTGGCGGCTGTTTTTCGTGGTTTGTTTGCGGACTTTAGCTGCAATGCGATTCTTCTACCACGATTTATTTCCTGCACTTTTTCTGCTGCGGTTTTTATACCGCACTTTTACATCGTGATTTTTCCATGGCACTTTTTCTGCCACAATTTTACTGCCGCACTTTTTAGCAAATCTTCTCTATCTATAATACCTCCCAAATAACCTTTCACAAATAGATATTATTCAATGCTCAAAGATCATTCTCATAAGGGCTGCTCTTTCTTATTTATACTTCTCAGTAGCTTATATTTAAGAACCAAATATCAAGATGCTTATAGAAAAACCGGAATAGAGTACTCAATGCCTTGAAAGATAGAATTTCAGATAATAAACCTCTTGAGGGGAAACCTCCTTATACACCACAGCCGATTTCAAATGCAAGATGATTCCAAATGAAAATGTCTCGCCGGTATATATGAGGGGAGACTAGGATGTGCAATTACAACTAATGGACCAAAACCAACATAAAATGAAAAAATAACATTACTAATGTAATATTCCCCGATTAAGGGGAAATGTGCCACTATATAGGGCTTAACGAGCTTCCTCTGGGTTTATCTTCTAATAACACAACTTCCCGTACTGGGGCTAACCCATTCTAACCACTTTTCCACTTACAACCACTTTTCCACATAAATATTAAACTCTTCACTTCTAGTTGCAACTAATATATTTTAATTGTTTTTCTTGTTGCAACCTAATTTTGTTTAATTTTTTCTTGTTGCAACCACTTAACCATGATTAACCACTTTGACAAGTCAACTTTGTCCAAGGTTCGAAGACCAATTTGGCTTCTTGTGATTCGTTGTGAATGACGAGGGTTCTCCAACTTCACATGCCTGCTCTCATGTTGAGGGAGTTATGTGATGTTCCATATCACCGAAATGACATGGCATATACTATCCATATGGAATAGTTTCTCACGAAAATTCATTGATCTTCATTACGTAGTTCCTCAATGAAACTTGGGTTCCTCAACCACACTATGCTCATTACCTCTACAGAATTCATAAGCGTCTTCCGTTGGCGGAATTTCACCATAAAGGAATTTTCACTTTGTAGAAATTTATCCGGTATATTCCGTGAGGATTTCTATAAAGGATACTTTAGGGTTTATCCATTTGGTTCTTCCTATCAACCATGACACGACATCAATGATACAACTCCCTTTAATATCAACACATCATTATGGAACCACTTGACATCAACCCTTCTTTGACAAAAATTACATCAATAACCATATAACCAATAACCAATACATCAATGATACAAAACACATTACTATGACAATACTTGACATCAATACTTTGTGGCATCGATGAAAACATAGTACAACAATCTCCCCTTTGGCATTGATGGAAACGCAAGCATTGATATCAACACCAATCAGTGATGGAAACACTTGGACATGGAAATGCTCATGCTCCCTCTATGATCATCCCTCCTCATGATGTTCCATCTTACCACCTCAATCTTGGTATATCCCCTTACATCAATGGAAAGGGTGGATTATCTCATAGGGATGCTCACAATGCGGATTCCTTTGAACTTCCCTCCGAATAATATCTCCCATTTTGAACAAGGGGACATCACTCCGATGCAATACTGAATTCATGTCGCTCATGCTCCCCTTGTGACCATAACTCCCCCTAAAAACATTACCTACGTTCTCTCTCTCCAAGCGTCTAACTCTCTATCCCGCATTTGATGAATTTCTCCTCCTAGAATCCTTGGGAGGAAGGAATGAAATCCCCATATGGGTATGTACCCCTATCTTCTATCTGAGATGAAAATATGCTCTTCTTGAGAAATCTTCTTTTTGTTGCAAATACTGCACTTCTCAAGCTGAACAAACTTCTCAATAATGAGCTACTCTTCTATGGCTGGTCATGGATTTGTCCATGCATTAGACTTTATTACTAGCGCCATTTTGGAGAAGCAAAAATATGTGTCAGGTGAATAGAGAATCATGAACAAAACTCAATACCATGTACATCATGTGCCATACCATTATTGCCAACCATGCACATCAACACCATACAATAAGATCTCATCAATGAAGTATATATATGCCAGATATGTGCCAAAAATTCTACCAAGCATATATCGGGATCATCAACAAGTGCCTATAACAATGTACAAAGCGTCGATGAAGCATGCCAACCATTATTACTTGCTCAAAATGGGGTGTCATATCGCATATGATATTCTCATCATAAACCGGTGCCATAAACCATGTGCCAGACCTTATGTATCTCAACCATCAAGTATCAAATAATGTACCAACAAAGCACCACATCAAGTGTCCCAACTATCCCATACATCATGTATCCAAGTATATGCTAAAGAAAGTAATGCAAGCGATGTAATCTAAACTAGTACTATCACCCACAATCATCTTTACATCTCAAGAGTTCATCAACCATGCACCAAACGTATGTTCTAGCACTACATAGAAGTGGATCAACCATGCGCCAAACATGTGGCCTGGCACCATAGAAAGTGCATCAACCATACTGAAAACTTCAACAAGATGAACCATAGTCAAGATGTGTTCCCATATATGTATTCCATATCAATCATAAACCATGTGTGCCAATCATGCATAGCAGAGTTCCTTAGCCGTATACATGATATGTAGCGATCATGCATCAACTATAGATCAAGCTATGACTCATCAATGATGTACAATATAATCAACTCATCAAATCATCAACTACATGTCCCAATATATAGCTATCCCAAATGCATGCACCGGACATCCAACAAATATACCTATAACAATACACACCATAAGATATATCAATGGAGATCATGTAATGTACCATCCATGTGCCATTACATATCTGCCTCGACACCATTCACTACATCAAGTACTAATCAAACAATAACACCTCTACACATGTATAAATAGTGTGCCTTAATATATCAATGATATATCTAGCTAGCATCAAATTAACATGATATATCTCATAGAAAAGGTGCCATAAATTCAACTGTCATAACCAACATTGTTCCTCAATGAAAAAGTGCATCATTCCACACTCTGGGGTTAGTACCATGCATCCAATATAGGAATCAAGCATATGTATCAACACTCAACCATATGTCACATCCGCCATACATACATCAACCATACATGAAAGCATATAATCATGATACATGACAAATGGAGTGGTCGGACCACATAAAGCAGTTTATACCGTAAAACCATCTTGCAACTGCATAGCCTTCTTTTCCAATGATTTTACCGCAGGTATGCGAATTGTTCCATAGACATCTAGCATATGTATGAAACCTTTCTATAGGTTATCTCATGTATGTACATGACCTTCCGCGGATCACGCATATGCTTCTAAAAATGTCCAAACGAGGCATGCCTCGTAGAACACGATTCGCATTGTTTAGTATTCTTCAGCCACTTCTGAAGGTGTATTAGCTTCTCATAACTTGAGCTCTGAACTTCCATCTTTTCAAAATTGTCTTCCTTCCTAGATTCATGTGTTCTTCTTGTCATGCTGTATGAAGCACTCCTTCGGTGTATTCTTGTGTTTGAACAATCCTAGGATTTGTGGCCAAACCCACTGCGGTTGTAGCATATCGTGGTGTGACAATGAGCAACAATGTATCCCACTTGATTACATATCCAACACCTTAGGGTGTTATGGAACCTTGGCTATCTTTCCTTGCATAATGTATGCAATCCAAAGCTTTGTGACCATATTCACATCCACATGAATAGCAGTGACTATGAAAAACATTTTCATACCTTCGCATTGGTGTCCACCATGAATGTGTCTCTCTTCTGAATTTTCTTTGAGGTGTAAACATGGTTTATTGATGTCTTCCTTGCTTTGTTCTTTTGGAAGTTTCCTTTCTTTGTGTAGATGGTTGATTTGCATCATTGCTTCCACCTTTTGAGAATTAAGGACTTACCTCATGCTTATTATAAGTGCTAGCTTCAAAATGTATAACTTTCTTATTGTATCAGGCGTGACTTATCATTTGGAAATCTTTGTCTATCTAGGATTTCATCTAGAGTTGTTGAGTTGTTCATGAACCTTTTGGCTTCTCTACTTTCTTTATAAGATCAACAACTTCATCTTCCGACTTATGGCATGACTCTTCTTTTCATTTACTTGATTCTTGAATAGTTCCTCTATCCTTTGACTTCTTTAATTTTGGTCTTAAGATTGACAGTAACGGGGACTTTTGCTAAGATCATCATCTGCCTTCTTCTTTCTTCTACTTGATTAATTATTTCATTCGTTAGTCTTTTGATCTCTTCTTCTTTCTTTTTAATTGGGTATTTTTACTTTCTTCTTGTTCTTTGAGCATTTTCTTTGGTTCCATGATATGCTTTAAGGTACTTTTCTAGTACTTCATTAATTACATTTTCAAGATACTCAAAGAAATTGAATAATGTCCTATTTCCATACTAACATCACCTAACTCAAATAAAAATTTTTCTTTAAACTTCAACAACTCTTCTTCTTATTCTACATGAAACTTCTTGTATCTTATTCTTCATTTGTATGAGAAAATTCAACTTCACTAGGAGTATTATCATTAGAAGATTTTGGAGGTCTTCACCTTCATTGTGTCCTTGATGGAGGATTACCTTCTTTCTTGATTTACCTTCTCTAGCTTCAACCATATATCCTTGGAGGAAGTACATTGTCCCATACTTTCTTTGATAGAGACTATCAAGTCCATTGAAAATGGTCTTGAGAGATAATAAATCATTCTTCTTTTCTTCCTTTTGAGCTACAAAATTTGACTTATTATTCAAGGGAACTAATCCACCAATAGATTCTTTTCCAAACACACCTCCCTTTTCTTTCAAATTCCTTTCTTTAAACTTCAACAACTCTTCTTCTTCATCTACATAAACTTCTACTGTATCTTATTCTTCATTTGTAAGAGAAAATTCAACTTCACTAGGAGTATTATCATTAGAAGATTTTGGAGAGTCTTCACCTTCATTGTCCTTGATGGAATTACCTTCTTTTTCTTGATTTACCTTCTCTAGCTTCAACCATATATCCTTGGAGGAAGTACATTGTCCCATACTTTCTTTGATAGAACTCGAGAGTCCATTGAAAATGGTCTTGAGAGATAATAAATCATTCTTCTTTTCTTCCTTTTGAGCTACAAACTTTGACTTATTCTTCAAGGGAACTAATCCACCAATAGATTCTTTCCAAACACCTGCTCCTTTTTCTTTCAAATACCCTTTCATTTCTATTATCCATGTTGAATAATGTGTCTCATCAAAGATTGGAACTTCATCATCCATTTGTGTGTCCATGGATCTCCTCCAAGCTTGTTAATGCTTATAGTGAAGGCCTTATCTGATACCAATTGTTGGACACATCGACCACACTGAGAGCGGGGGGGGGTGAATCAGTGTGAGGCTCTTTTTACAACTTCTTACAAAACTTTAGTTAGCCATCACCATTCACAACATCATTGCTCATTACTTCTATTCAAACTTAGTTGCTTGCATGTAAATATATCTCAGTGGCATATATTAACAATAAATAACTATTCACCATCATAATAAAGAACACAATTAACACTAGATATATGTATAATTTATTTTTTTTATTACGGACTACAATCCTTTCAACACCAACTGAAATGAGCACCAATGCAAAGAGAGAACCAACTCTCAATGCAAGACACAACTTGCAGATCTAAGCAACAACTAAGAAGAGGAATCCAATCCTCAAGTACAAGATCCATCTTGTAGATAGAAAACAATATCTTAAGCTGTATCAACAGTCTATACCAAGAAAAGTACATCAACTATGCACAACACAACCTATCACAACAAATTGTCATCTCAACCTGTCTCATCAATCTCATCATCCAAATATGATCTACTCATAAACATCAATCATCGAGTCAATTCTCAACCATATAAAAAATATCACCAAGTTAACCAACAAGACACCTCTTGCAATACACCATACTCTCCATAAACCAAATACCATAATCCCTTACACAAGACCATGTGCCAAAACCATACCTTTAGTTATGTAGCAATCATCAATACCTATACCATACTATGCAACAATTGGAACAATTCCAATATGAAAATATGATGTGGTTACCAAACTACCAACTTTCTGTCGCTGCCAAATCTGTTGTCATGATTCTTCTACCGCGATTTTTTCCGCACTTTTTCTGTTGCGATTTTTTTGCCGCACTTTTTCTGCCACAATTTTTTTGCCACTTTTTCTGCCACAATTTTTTTGCTGCACTCTTTTTGCCACGATTTTTATGCCGCACTTTTTTTGCCATGATTTTTTTTCCATGAATATTCTCTATCAATAATACCTCCCAAATAACCTTTCAAAAATGGATATTCAACATGCTCAAAGATCATGCTCATAAGAGACCCTTTCTCTCTTATTTATACTTCTCCAAGTAGCTTCCTCTAGGGTTTATCTTCTAACCA
>SNQJ01S0229179.1:0-14379 GCA_010110895.2 Picea sitchensis
GATGGAGTTGGATATCAATCTCCAAGTGGGATATTGTTGGTTGTGGAGCTTGATTATCTTCATAATTCAGAGGCCTTTGTTTTTTAGCCGTGTTTATACCCCATGAAGAATTTACACCCCAGAATAATGTACACTCCTCCACACAGTGGAATGTAGGGGGGCTTTCCCCTCCTATGGGGCCTGGGGGCATATGGGCCCATGAAGGAAATTTTTCCTTGTAAATGTATATTGTAATTTCATAGTAAATCTGGACCATTCATAATAAGGTCACAGATCTGACGGTAGAAGTTATGTTAGGTTTTTTTTCCCTAGAAGGAAACCCTCTTTTATGAGGGAAATTTATTACGGTTATGTATGATTGCGAATATTTTATTCTGAGGGAGGAGACTGTGAGAGAAATAAGAGGAAGTTACAACAAGTGTGTTGTAGATTGTATCCCTTCATTTTCTAGATAATAATAAAGGAAGGAATTGACAATTTCAATGGTGGATGTATCCCACACTGGGTTAACCATGTATATTTGTGTCTCCATTATATTGTGTATCTTTTGTTTTTTATTTCCACATTTTATTTTATTTTATTGCTCCGTGATCCTGTATTTCTAACAAAATACCACATGGAAGCCTTGTTCTTGAAATTGTAGGGAAATAGCTTACAAACCAAATCTTTGTAACGAATTTAAAGGAGATGAGTGGCTACAAAGAAATTCTTTACATGGTCTTCCGGCAAGCAATCTTTGTCCAGGTCAAACTTCAGGAAAAATATTTATGGTCGTTTGGGTAGTTCATGCATAGCCACAAGAAAGTTTAAATCTCATTGGGACATCCATGATGGAATTCTATTTTGATTTTCACCCATACTCTTGTTAGAATCAACTCTTGAATGTTCACCATCAAAGTGGTGTTCTAAATTGAGAGGTGTAGGACCAAGAGGTGTAGGAAGGATTTGGACCAAAGGTATGGGTATTTATTTTAAAGTGGTTTCAATCAAATCATATACAGAGTCAACAATAATGTTGGTCATATTCTTGGGTCATCTTACATGGGTAGCTCTCCTCCTAGGTAGTGTTGAATTTGTTGGTATTTGGCCAAGTAAATTGGTGTATGAGCGTGTGACGTGACGAGTTTCAACACACACCCTGTTAGGGATGAGATACTGATATTTGGGTTGGTTTCAAAGCTGTCAGCGACACTTTCAAATGAGGGGTTTGAATCATCGAAGGTAATTTCTTGTTCAGAAGAGATATGTGTAATGAGTTGTTGGAAATGAATATTATCAGAGGATTGGCCACGCGTTTGTCAAATATTTACGCTATCCATGCAAATCAGGCCCTCCTTTAAGTGCCAATTTTGTTGATATGCCATAATTTCCGTTCAACAGTAAGGGGTACTCCCCGATGCACAATCCCAATTAGACTATGCACCATTTGATTTAGGATACCCATATAGATTATGGCTTGGATTCCATTACTGGGTTTGAGGGGTGATTGGGTGGTTGTGAATGCAATGGGGATGAAAATGCAAACTAACTAAGTGAGGAAATATAATTTAATCTAACTTATCCTATCTATAAATGAAACTAACTCATGCAAATGAATATCCCAGGTGGTTTTTAAGAAGCAACACAGTTAGAAAACACATGCATATAAATAACATAACCAAATTAGTCTAAGTCATGAATTTACATACATAAACAACTCATAATCTCAAGGAAAATAAGACAAGAAAGAATAAACACAACTATAATAATGGTTTTGATAAGAACAATCTATAAGAAAGAGGAAATTTTTACAACACATGCAAACAACCCATAGTTTGTTGAAATTAGCTTACAACAAACAACCATCCACAAGAGTTCTTCTCTCTAACAAAATGGCCCAAAGGGCTTCTCAACATTAATTCTCAAAATAGTTTGTGAATATACAATGCTTGAAGACCCCTAAAAAATGGGCTTCCTACTTTACTTATAGTGGTTTAAGTAACTGTTGAAAGTGTCTTCTTGGAATAGGAAAAAGTAGTTGCATGTGTTAGAATATGATGAATTTGATGATGGTTGGAAGAAATACAAAATGGAAGGCAGTTGCAAGAAAATTAAAATTTTATATTTTGTCTTATTCAAGTGTCTTTGTCCCTCACATAGGATTCCCAAATTTGGTGTTATCCTTCGATTGCTACAAATATTTGGTACAAGAGTTCCTCAAGGGAGACTGCGTGGAAGAATGAGTTTTCAGTAAGATTCGTTATGTCCCTCGTCAGATTGGCCATGAATGCTTGGATCATAGTCTCAACATTGGTCGAGTGTACGAGGTGTTCATCCATTAATTCTATTGTCACCTTCATAGCTCCTTGAGATTTCTCTCATCTCTGATTCATATTATATTGATTTTATTCAAAGAGATTCTCCACCATATTGGCTTTCCTAAGCTCTTCGATGGGAGGAAGACTCCCTTGTGTGTCAAAACGTGTGCGACTTTGTGGAGTTTCACATAGATTTCAAGCGAGTTCTTCATTTCCTTTTAAACCCTCTCCCTGACTCTTTGGAATCGATCAAGGGAATGGTAGTCGATCCTTATTTCCCATTCCAAAGTGTGAGGAAGTTCAACTGAAGCATCCAGGTTCTCAATGATCCATATTTTCATATCTATTAAGCCTTCTTAGATGGTGGAAAACTAGATGTTCTTGGTTTGCACACGACTATGCTGATCCATTATTTCCGCTGCCAATTGTTGGAAAACTTGAATATGGGCATACATATCTATAGCAGTTTCCTCAATATATGTCCTTACCTTTTCAACACATGACTTGAATTCCTTAAGGCCTCCTTCATCCTTCTTTGCGTGCCTGAGTTGTTCCTCCAACTCTCTAATCCTAGCATATTTTTCTTCATTTTGGTGAAACATATTCTTGAGGTTTTTCTCTGTTGCTACAATGAATGTAGTACTAGAAGATGATATAGATAATAGGTCCTCGCTGACATATTTTGTTATCTGATTCTCTGTGACAAATGACAATGGGTTGGCTCTGGTAATTGGGAGCTTCTTGGTATGTTGTTGCACAATTCTACCTATGGCTTTGTCAAATATGAACCTTTTCAAGTTTACTACTTGTTTGGGCTTGTAAGGAGTGTGAAGCCGTAACTCAAGTTCACTAACTAGGAAGTGACCAAAAGTGAGTGGAATTTCTATCGATGATCCAGGGATTTCAGTGTCCACAGGAGAAGCGTCATTGTTTAGCGCTTCTTCATCTTTATTTCTTTTCTCTTCTTTAGTCGCTTTAGCTGTAGCCTCATTTGTTGGCCTTTTCTATGTTGTTGCTTCTTCTGAGGATGTTTCTCTTGCTTATATATCGGTTGTTTCTTATTTCTCAATTTCTTCTCTTGCTTCTATCTCTCCCATTTTTTTTATTTCTCGGCTATTTCTTTCACCTCTACTTCTACTGTCCCCACCGCTGTTGCTGCTGCATCGACTTCTACTTTTTCCTTGGCTTCGTATGTCTTTCATTTTTTCTTGGAAATGTCCTCTTTCTTCTTATGGACTTTCTCTTTATTTGTTCTTTTCTTGTTTGTTTATGTCTCCTCTCCCTTTGTTGATTCATAACGTGTAGTTGTTGTCGTGGCTACCTCTTTCATTGTTTCCTCTTCTTCATCTCTCTTCCGTGCCTCTTCCTGGAATTCTTTTTCATCAGAAATATTGCCCAAAAGTTTTCCCTTCTTCCTGGAAATAACTTCTTCATATGTTTGGGCACTGCAATGGAACCCTTCCTCTCCCCACATGGATGAAGTTTATTCCCAATTGTGTTTGTGTTTTCTGCAATATTCTTTGACTACTTTCTTTGGATCATGTTCATGATACCTTTCTTCACTAAAGAAGAATGATAAAAATGTATCTACTTTAGCTTGAGCTTGCTTGATGCCTGTGAAGGAGTATGATAGGATCCATAATGTTAACTGGGGATAGATTTCCTTCTTATCTCAGTAGAGTGTTGCCTTGATTCCATGCATCATGATTTGATATGTAATCTCTTGCAATACGAAATTGTCAGGTACAAACCTTGGGAGAAAATGAGGATCTTTGGTAGCTCCATATACTCTACTATTGCTAAAGCTTTGTCAATCATACATGGAGTGGGTGAGTTGAAGATGAACTTGTAGAGTGGTTCCAAGAATTAATCATAGGTCCTGTGATACTCAGTCCTGTATTTTTGCTCCCATAACACTTTGTAGTAGATGTGTATGGGAAGGTCGGTTGGCTGCCAAGCCCATCCCATCTTGGAATATTGATGACACATGCACACCATTTCCAACATGTAGGAGGACATGTGAAAGTTGGGAAACTCATCAGGGGCGGTCTCTTTGACAGTTCTGATGGAGTCTTCTAAAGATGTTGATATGATATCCACCCAATCGAAGGATGACCAAATGCCATTGCATTATTATATTTGGAGCATCAATGATAATGTGAACTTTGATGCATCTTGTTCCCCATCTATACTACACAACATCGCCACAAGCTAATGGTATGATGTCCTCAACAAATTGATAGGATATTCACCTAAGGTTCTAGGTTTGGATGTTTTGTCAGGATTGTACCATATTTTAAGCAAATCCTTTTCCTTGTTTAGGAATTTCTTGATGAGCTCATCGTCCAATGATAAAATTCCTCTTTCCAGATGATAGTATGAGGCAATGTCATATGCCTGAAACAATGTTATGGGTTTCCTCTTCATATTTAGGATATACCTATTGTCAAGGTCTACATTCCAAATGATCCATGAGATTGCATCCGCACAAGGAAATATTGCTATGTGAGTTGGCACCTTATGTAATCCTTATTTTCAGATGTTCTTGAAGACCTTGAGTTTGTCTTCATCTTCCGCCTCTACAAGGAAATTTTGTTTCTTAACCATTTGGAAAACTTCACCCCATATGAGTGAAGTTACCTTCTCGATGAGTCCTATGGTGTCATCGTAGATAGCCCCTGGGGTGTATGGCTCTTCTTCTTGCCAGCTTCCACTTGCAGAGGCCTCCATTGTGGGAGATTTGCTTGCATCTTTCTTGTGAGGTGACATGTCTAAATGTGCGATAGATATGTTCATCATTAGTATATAAAACCAATAATAAACATATGACATGAAAGTGAACATAAATCATTAATTCCTGTAAGCATGTAAATTATTGGTCTTTCGAGCAACACTGGGAGGTTAAAGATGAGTCTATCAATGTAAACCTGTATCAATGTTTGAGGAGTTATTGGTACTGATATCAGAAGGAAAGTCATCATCTGAGGAAGAGAGGATAATTCATGACATTGTGAGGGTTTAGGGAAAAAAACTAGCTCAAAGGAAAAGTTTGGGTGAATCGATGTTATTGTTGTCAACTATGCCAATGGAGAAAGGTGACACTAGCATCAAAGACAAAAACTACTCCGGTATGTATTGGATTCAATCATAGGAACTGCACTGGTAATGTAAAGTGAGTGTCATTGTTAATGATTATAACGATGTTGGTGGGTAAAGAAATGTATAGATGGTGTTAGTGTGAATCCCACCAGTATAGCATTGGTGATGTTAGCATGAAGCCCGTCGATGAGATATGGTGGTGTTTCCATAGTTTGGAATAACTTCGCCAATTGTATCCCCTGCCCTAGGGATAACTAAGGAGATCATGTCTGGAGGCCCACAGGTCCTAGACATGGAGTACCGATAGGCAGAAGACTTGAGCATGGCCCCGAAAGGCCCCTCTTTTCTTCAGTGCAGTCCATTCATAACCATCAACAATATCCATCCCCACTAGCCTGGTCTTAAAGTAGTAGTGGGTCTTTCTCCATGAGGTAATGATTATGAGTATCATGGTATGTATCACTATGATTTTTGAAGAACTTAAATATGTTGTATTGAATCCTTATTCATTTCATGAAGTTTTCTTGGAAATTACACTCTTTGCCTCATTTATACCTGGAAGGGTAACACAATGTCGTAGTAAGTTGGTTTCCCTTTAGGATGGGTTTCCATTGGGTGGGTCTGTGAAAATTCATCATCCGTTCCTTCCATACTTACCACTTTCCATCTTTTCCTTCCATCTCCCTTATCCTTGTTTGGGCATTGGGATTGGCTACGCTAGGAAGGGTTGTACCTTGCCTTGTGGGAAGAAGGGGATAAAGGCCCAACGGGTAAAAGTAGTTGGAAAGAGTTAAAAGACAATGTTGAAACCTTTGAGATGCTTTACCCAAGGATTCTAGAGAAAGAAGTAAAAAGTTTCTCGGTAAGAAAAGGGAATCCATAAGATACATAAACACTCAAGGTACTAGTTGATGGATAGGAGGTCTCATCACAAGTCAGCCTATTATGACCATGGAAATGTAGCGATATGACACTACCACCTATCTAGTCACAAAACCATTGTATTGGTTGTTGGTGGAATAGCTAAGAGAAAGGGGTTATCATCACGACCTAACCTTATCATTTCCATGAAATGTTTGTGGATAACACTATCACCTCTAGTCGTCAAGCCAGGATAGTGGCCCTCAAATTTTCCCTTGAAGCACAAAAGAAAAAGATTAAAAGAAATAAAGCTAAGAATAAAAGGAAATGAATGGGTTAGGAAACAATTGCATTTATGAAAATGTGAAACTCATCCTCTACAAAGGCACCCACATGTAAGACTTACATTTCCCTGTTATTACTGCACCCCATGCCCAAACACTTACCCCATTCCACCTCATACACTTACATGACTTGGATTAGCTCCCACCCGGGAAACACCACAAAATTAAGGGAGGTTACCCCAATAGGACACTCTAAGACCTTCTCTAAACCTATCTTGTCAAATTGCATAACGTCTTTGAACATTTGTTTGGGTTAATGGGGGTTTGATGCACATGTTTGGGTAATTTGATTATTGGATGTGATTTACATGATATGATCCTTGGGACTTATGAACCCCTGGAGGGCGTACTTGTTCTTGCTGCAGGACCTTTCCCGATGGATAGGTACACATGAGCTAATGATTAGCTCAAACCTTCATGAGGGCTTAAATCCCACAAATGGATGTTGCAACCCCAGCTAGGGGTAAGAAAAAAGTGAATATTTGCACCGAGAAAAAGAAGTACGTTGCCTTTGGAGGTACCCTGGAAGACCTAGAACCAGGGGGATCTTGGTATTCCACATGGACATTGGTCCTTGAGGGCCCTGGACGTCACCATCATGATCCTAGACGTCATCTAGAGCTAGAGTTTTCATTTTGGAGGCAGTTATGAGCCTGGTGGCACATGTGGGCATCATTTGGGGCCTCTGGAGGCAAAGTGCCCTACATTTTAGGCTCAATGTTCCACCTTAGGGAATATACATCACTGTAGAAGGGCATGATGTCACCCTTGGAGATGTCTTTAGGTGCTAATTAATTTTTATGATGTCAAAATTGGATTTTATTGTAAATTGGCCAAGTCGGGCTTAATTTTGACCTAAAATTAATTAAGGGTCAAAGTTTTGTATAAATAAGGATAGAGTACATTCATTTTAATAGAAAAAATCTCACTTGGAGAGAAGTGGACTGAAATTTGCACCCTACTTAGGGTTTTTTGGCAAAAATTGTGATGCACACCTCTCTTGGAGTCTTCTACTTGCAACTTGGATCATTTTTTGGTAAAGTTACTTGGCAATCTAGGGTTTCATAGCTTGATTATTCTTGGTGAAGTAAGTAAATATGCAATTCTCATTTCATTTTGAATGGTTATGGTGTATTTTCTTATTCATGTTAAATATTATAAAATTGCTTGTTTGACAAACCCTAGGAGCGAAGAACTTAAGATACTACTTCTTTGCTCTACATTTGTTATACTTTGCTAAGGTGGTTAACTTTGACAAGCTTCTAAATCCTTAAAGTGATAGCACTTAGAAGCCTTAATCAATTGTTGTTGGATCTAAATATTTCTTTCAATTATCTAAGAAGGAGGAAAACCGCTAGGGCTTAGAAGTGCCTACTCTCTAGTAGCTCACCTCCCTAAAGATTGAATCCTAGAAGACTTAAGGTGCTACTCTTCTAAGATTCATCCTTTACTTGGATAAATATAATCATTTTGTTTCTTACTCCAAGAAAAATGTTGCTGAACTTTTGACTCCATAACCCTTGAAAGGCACTAGTCCTTACACTTCTTTTGTTGAGAGATCAAACCAACACTCAAACCCTAAACTTCTATATTTCACTAACTAAAACTAACACTAACCTAGCCTAGACAACTAATTTAATTCTTGTTGTTATAAATCACTGCTACAACCATCTCAATGCATCAAACTTTCTACATAATCTACATTAAATGCTAGCTAAACACTTCTAAAATTTCTTATGACATGTGATTATCATTCTGCATAGTAAATGTTATGTTTTCATTGTATTTTCAAGCAATTTTAAGTCACATTTCTTGAAATTGTTAGAAAATAATTCTTGTTGTTGTAAACTTTCATTTCACTGCAATTTTATATTAGCTAGCATACATTTCAGTTGTTTATTGTCTTATCGAATCACTAGTATCATTTTGTACTTGAAACTACCATTTTTTTGCTTGTTGTCTTGTTCTAGGAAGCTACACTTCATCCATTACATTTGCTTCATCTCTTAAGAAATAAACTCAATAAGACATTTGACTTGAGTGACCAGTGAGAGGGAGGTTATCTTTGATCCTTGCTTTAGTTTCAACAACCCTTTAGGTCATTAGGGACGTCTCCCTTGGGGTAGTCTTAACATACCCCTAAACATAATGGGGTTTCCTATTAAGGTGACAGTGATAGGTCACCCCCTTGTTATGCCAATATTGTTTCACTTGCCTTGGGATTGGGGAAAGTATACATTGTGTGATAAAATTTTTGGTGCCACTGCTGAGGAACATTGAGTCAATTTTCCTCGAATGACACTTTTTCGGTAAGCCTTTATCCAAAGAATTCATTTCACAAATATTACCCGGTGACTCCACTGAGGGAAATTCCCTCATCCCTTTGATAATTTCAAGAATATTATTTGGTGAATACACTGAGTTCAGGGAGATATACCAATCCTCCCAAGCCTTATAGAAGAAAGCCTCTCCGACACTCTCCTGTAGTAAAATCATTACTCAAAGGAAATCTTCCATTAAACACAATGTCTAATGCTCAAACTCAGACCCTTAATCCAAATTAGGCTAAAAACCAAAAACAATGGTCATCCAAACTTTTTAAACTGTTAGATGTGAAAAATATTCTAGGATACCCTCGAAAAATGCCCCCTAGGTATGAGAAGTGGTTGCCTAAGTTTACTGGTAATGATGTAGTAATCGTCGAGGACCATATGAGTAATTTTTGGGCCTTTTCCAACTTCATTTCATGAGTGATGATGTTGAATATTTAGCAATGAATTTGGTCTTTGCTACCCTCTATGATGGCACTAGAAGATGGTATAACAATCTCCCTGATGCTAGTATTACATCTATGGATAAATTAGAGGAAGATTTCCTCAAAAGATGGAGTTTCAAGGAAGACCCTAACATGCTGCTAGAAAGGCTCAGCAACATCACAAAGGATGAGAATGAAACTGTTAGGGAATTTCATGATAAATTTGAGAGGCTAATACAACAAATCCCAACAAACCATCACCCTTCAAACAAATTTCTTCTCTTTATTTACACCAAATCCTTTACAAGACAAATGGGTTTCCTTGACAGAGACACAACTCCTAGAACAATGCAAGAAGCCCATGAGATGGCTATGAAAATTGAAAATAACCTATCATCATACAAAGTAGAACCTTTCTCTTCCCCAAGAGTCAAGATGGATGCTAAACCCAAAGTACTCCATAATGCTGAGTCTTCTTCAGATATTGGCGCTAGCTTGGAAAAGCTACAATTAAATGTAGATGGCATGGTAAAAAACCAAGAGTTAATGATGAATAGGATTGTCAATATAGAAAGAGCCCAACGACAAGATCCTAGACCTCCTTATAAGGGGAAATTCCAAAGGGGTGTTCAAGGTTTCAATCCCAAGAACGATCAAGAGGTCCCTGATACTTTATCCTCCACAAACGTGGTTGAGGAGAACCCGTGGTGCTTATAATGCAGAGAATCACACTGGGAGCATGAATTCCCTCTAAATAATGGTGAACATGATAAAGTAAATATTATCAACCATACCATTGAGGAGTCACAATGTTGCCTTAATATCACACTTGAAGAACATGAATATGGAATAAAGGAAGCAACCATGAGGGCTAGGATGGAGGTAATCAATAACCTTGATCAAGAGTCAAGAGAGAAGTTGAAAAAACAAGAATTCCAAGTGTATATTAGACAAAATCGAATGAACCAACCTCTCTCTACTGGACTTACAAATTCGTAACCAAAACCACCACCTATGAACATACTCCTTCCTAAAAATTCTCCTCAGTCTAACAAGATTGAATTAAATTTTGACTTGGAAAGTGCATTATCCAAGATGCATGTAACCGTCCCATTGAAGGAAGTTATCAAGGTTCCATCCATGAAAGAAAGGTTTGAAAAGTTTTTCAATGTGTTGGATGAACTAATAGACCCTCCTATTATGTTACAAGCAGACCATTTTAGGGTTCAATATGATGGACACCCACCCTTCTTTATATCATTGATAGTAAATAAAAAATGTCTCAAAAACTTTATGCTTGACTCAGGAGTAGGTGCCAACATGATGTCTTTGAAAGTCATAGAGAAACTAGGCCTAAGGGATACACAACCTTATAGGAATGTGTGCGGTTTTGAATCTAGGGCCATACGCACTCATGGGGTAGTTGAGAATGTTGAAGTACACCTTGGTAAATATCCTAAGAGAGTGATCCATATGGATATCATGGTGTTAGATGTCCTTGATGTATGGGGGATTATTTTGTCGAGGAAGTTTGCTGCAATGTTGGGTGGTACATTAGAGATGTATTTAACTTATATCAATGTGCCTATGAAAAATGCGACAATTGCACGCCTTCCAAATATGCCAATGAGCAAGGTCCATGTACAAGAGATTAATGATGATACTAAGATCAATGAAACACCTGAACAAGTTACGAAAAACCTTCCTGTATTTTCTCTAGAGGATTTTCCTTTCACCTCAGAGGAAGATTTTGATGAGATGGCCAAAGAAACAAGACTATCAACAACTCTTAGATAAATATAAGGACAAATAAGTTGGCTATGTCAAATTACTAAAGGAAGGAGATGATGATATATTGATTAAACCAAGTCAACAAGAAGTCCTTATAGTTGAATCTCGCCCTCCTCCCTCAAGAAAATATACTAGGGTTATATAGGGAACAACAAAGTTTGAAGAAAAATAATATCAAAAGGGAGATATTGTATGGATGTGGGACACTAAGAAATGTGAGCCTAACAATGTTAAAGGGAATGCACAATTTTGTCTTGGACCTTTCAAAATCAGAATGAAGTTAGTCAATGATGCCTACTATTTGTCTATGTTGGAAGGAAGAAAACGTCTACTACTAGTTAGTGGATTCCTCCTCAAACCCCATCATGGGGAAGAGACTTGAATTCACAGGTAAGTATAGGTAAGTTAGATATGTAGGCATTTTACATCCATTGCATATAATGTTAACATAGTTGTAGTTTCATTTTCCTATTGTATTGTTTCATTATGTATATATGTATGCTCATGATCATATGCTAGACTAGAGATGCTCTCTATTTTATTATATCATATATGAACAAGGGGTGATATCACCACCCTAAGGATTACTAATATCCTTTGTTGAGATTTAGCAAGCATAGGTCATACCAGAGATGCTGAGGTTCTCATGCGCTCTATGGTGAGAACATGTCCCCGAGTTGGAGCCATATGTTATCCCCTACCCTAGGGACAACTAAGGAGATCACGTATCGAGGCCCACAGGTCCTGGACATGGAGCACTGAGAGGTAGACGACATGAGAATGGCCCCGGAAGGCCCCTCTTTTCTTCAATGCAGTCCATTCATCACTAGCAACAATATCCATCCCCACTAGCCTAGTCCTAAAGTAGCAGTGAGTCTTCCTTCATGAGGTAATGAGTCCGGGTATCATGGTATGTATCACTCTGATTTTTGAAGCACTTGAATATGTTGTATTGAATCCTTCTTCATTTCATGACATTTTCTTGGAAATTATGCTCTTTGACTCGTTTATACCTAGAAGGGTAACACAATGCCCTAGTAAGTTGGTTTCCCTTTAGGATGAGTTTCCACTGGGTGGGTCTGTGAAAAGTCATCATCCATTCCTTCCATACTTACCACTTTCCATCTTTTCCTTCCATCTCCCCTATCCTTGTTTGGGCATTTGGATTGGCTATGCTAGGAAGGGTTGTACCTTGCCTTGTGGGAAGAAGGGGATAAAGGCCCAGAGGGTAAAAGTAGCTGGCAAGAGTTAAACTCCAATGTTGAAACCTTTGATATGCTTCGCCCAGGGATTCCTAAGAAAATAGTGAAAAGATTCTCAGTAAGAAAAGGGAACCCATAAGATACATAAACACTCATGGTACTAGTTGATAGATAGGAGGTCTCATCACAAGCCAACCTCTTATAACCATGGGAATGTAGTGATATGACACTACCACCTATATGGTCACCAAACTAGGGTAGTGGCTCTTTGTGGAATATCTAAGAGAAAGGGGGTCTCATCACGAGCCAACCTTCTCATTTCCATGACATGTTTGTGGATAACATTGTCACCTCTGGTCATCAAGCCAAGACAATGGCCCTTAACGTTTCCCTTTAAGCACAAAAGCAAAAGATCAAAATAACTAAAGCTAAGAATAAAATGCAATGAATGGTCTAGGAAACAATTTCATTTATGACAAGGTGCAACTCGCCCTCTACAAAGGCACCCACATGTAAGACTTACATTTCCCTGTTATTACTGCACCCCATGCCAAAACACTTACCCCATGCCACCTCATACTCTTACATGACTAGGATTAAATCCTACCCGAGAAACACCCCAAACTTAAGGGAGGTTACCCCAATAGGAAACTCTGAGACCTTCTCCAAACCTAACTTGTCAAATTGCATAATGCCTTTGAGCATTTTTCTGGGTTAAGGGGGTTTGATGCACATGTTTGGGTAATTTAATTATTGGATGTGATTTACATGCTATGATCCCTATGAATTATGAACCCCTGGAGGGCATACTTGTTATTGTTGTAGGACCTTGCCCGGTGGACATGTACACATGAGGGAATGATTAGCTCAGACCTTCATGAGGGCTTAAAGCCCATAGATGGATGTTGCAACCCCAACCAGGGGTAAGAAGAAACTGAATATTTGCACCGAGAGAAAGAAGGATGTTGCCTTTGGAGGCACCCTGGCAGACCTAGACCTAGGGGGATCTTGCTCTTCCACATGGACATTGGCCCTTGAGGGCCTTGGACATCACCATCATGACCCTAGACGTCATCTAGAGCTAGGGTTTTCATTTTGGAGGCAGTTATGAGCTTGGTGGCACGTGTGGGCATCGTCTGGGAGCTCTCAAGTCAAAGAAACCTACATTTTAGGCTCAACATTTCACCTTAGGGCATCGACGTCACCGTAGAAGGGCATGACATCATCCTTTGATATGTCTTTAGGTTCTAATTAATTTTTATTATGTCAAAATTGGATTTTATTGTAAATTGGCTAGGTCAACCTTCATTTTGACCTAAAATTAATTAAGGGTTAAAGTTTTGTATAAATAATGATAAAGTACATTCATTTTAACAAAAAAACTCTCACTTGGAGAGAAATGGGCTGAAATTTGCACCCTACTTAGGGTTTATTGGCTGAAATTGTGATGCGCACCTCTCTTGGAGTCTTCTACTTGCAACTTGGATCATTTTTTGGTAAAGTTACTTGGAAATCTAGGGTTTCATCGCTTGATTATTCTTGGTGAATTAAGTAAATCTGCAATTGTCATTTCATTTTGAATGGTTATGGCCTATTTTCTTATTCATGTTAAATATTATGAAATTGATTGTTTGACAAACCCTAGGAGTGAAGAACTTAAGATACTACTTCTTTTCTCTACATTTGTTAGACTTTGCTAAGGTGGTTAACTTTGACAAGCTTCTAAAGCCCTAAAGTGCTAGCACTTTATAAGCCTTGATCAATTGTTGTTGCATTTAAATATTTCTTTCAATTATCTAAGAAGGAGGAAAATCGATAGGGCCTAGAAGTGCCTACTCTCTAGTAGCTCACCTCCCTAAAGATTGAATCCTAGAAGACTTAAGGTGTTACTCTTCTAAGATTCATCCTTTACTTGGATAAATATAATCATTTTGTTGCTTACTCCAAATAATTGTTGCTGAACTTTTGACTCCATAACCCCTGAAAGGCACTAGTCCTTACACTTCTTTTGTTGAGAGATCAAACCAACA
>SNQJ01S0229180.1:0-14379 GCA_010110895.2 Picea sitchensis
TTTTTTTTTTTTTTTTAAGTGAGTATAGGTAACTATATTACTACAAAAATTATGATACAAAAAAGGGGCCTCTTCATCTGCCTAGTATGAAACCAGACCAGGGATTCCCGAGTTGCGCTTATTGAAATATACGAGGAGAGGGACTGGTTTGCCACCAAGGGAAACCAGGCCAATCCCAACATAACCAGTTTTAAAAGGAAAAGCAACATTGACATAAAAGGAAGACAGATGCTACACCAACCTACTAGGCCCGAGAGGGTCGCCGCCGCACTAACCATTTGACTGACCATTCACTAGTCCAGGACAATGATGTTTTTCTCCCCGCCATCCGCCTGCCTCTTGTTTTCCTCCTTCTGGGGGATCATGCGAGTCTTCCTGATGTGGGTTGGCGCTCTGTTCCTATCAGCTGGTGTGATCTCCATGTGGTGGACATAGTGCAGATAGAGGTGAAATTGAGCAGCCAACCACTCCAGCTTAGATTTCTGGTCCTTCTCGACCTCAACTAACCATTTGGTAATGGTTTCCACGTTGTTGATGCAACTCAAGCTTTCTTCGAGCATCTTCTTGAGTTCCTTGTTATCCTCTCGTCTAGCATCTTCTGTTTCTGAAATCACTTTACCAATCATCATCTTAATTATCCATGCCATCTCCATTGTTTTATGGTATAGCTTTTCCCTGGTCTGCGTGGCCCCCGGATCAGTTACCCGGACCGCTTCTTGTGCTAGTGCATCACATGCTTTGCCTTTGCTTTTTTCTTTTATTTCCTTTTCTCAGCGAGTAATGGTCTCTTTTCCTTTCGGCGTTACCAGAGTTTGGAAAGTGCCCTTCACCTCTTTTGTCGCCTGCTCCATTCTTGATATCCTTCATGGCATATTCGGGACTTCATTTCCAAGGGGGTTCCTCTTCCTGTTCGTTTGCTTCATGCTCATAGTCTCGCTGGGTCTGTCACAACTCCTTTGCTGGTTATTCATCCTGTACCTCCCTTCACAAAGGTTCTTTTTTTTTTCCTTGTCCTTGTATATGTGGTAGTCCATGATGTTACACTTCTTCTAATTTCAGTTATTTCTGTTGTCATTCCTCTTATTGGGCTTCTCCTGTTGCGCACTTGTCCTTCCAATCATGGCTTGCCCGTATTGGTAATCGCTCCCAATATTTATTCCGGTTATAGTTCGTATGATCATGATGACTCGCATTTTATCCTTGTACGGGTCCCTGCCCCTGCTCGTATGAGAGCCTACTGTGTTGTTGTTCATATATGTACTTTAGCATGGAGGATCAGGTCTAGGCCATGTCACTCCCTCATGCCTTACGTCATTCGTTATATGTGGTTTGCCTTCTGTAATTTCCTTTGTGCTTTTTCTACTCCTCATTCTATCACTAGGATCTTGTTGTCGTACTCTCGCCTGTTGTTGATGTTGATCTTGCATGTTGATTGGTGACCAAGTGTTCAACAATCATATCCTGCCTAGGTTCTGCATGCCCGTTGTTGGGCCTTGCGCTGCCCTTCTTGATGTGACCTTCCTTGCTTAACATGTTTTCACGGTCTTTTGTCGCTAGTTGGATGCAGTTTGTTCTAAGTTGACCATTCAGGATGTTGATCCAGGGAGTGTCTAGTTCCAGACCTTCCTTATCTACCCCCTCATTGGCTAGTCTGTCCGCTAGGCCATTCATTGACTTGTGGACCCAGCGCAACTCCAGTATGTTCATATTTTTCAGATGCTCTTGGATTTTTTGTAGGGAGAGGGCCAGGCGCCAGTGTCTCTGAACCTTTCCCACTTTGGTTCCATTCTGGAGTCTCTTCGTCGTGTTGATGACTAGGGTGGAGTCGCCTTCCATGATTGTGTTTGTCATTCCTCCGCGCCTTACGATTTCAAGGCCAAGTTCCAGAGCTCCAAATTCTGTTGTGTTGTTGTTTGAGTTTCCCATACTCCCAGCATACAGTCGGATGATGTTACCACCACTGTCTTTGATAGCCCCTCCCATCCCTACCACTCATGGGTTACCTTTTGTTGCCCCAGAAAAATTTAGTTTGAGGAACCCCAATGGGGGGGGTCCAGTTGCGGTCTCCTATTTGGAGTTCTGGATCCCGCTCAACCGTTGAGATTTTGCACCCATCCTTTAGGTGAAAGAAATCCAGGATGCGGGCATCATGTTCAGTGAGTTGCATTGTTTCCTTCTTGCAGTTGCGGCTCTACACCGTTTCTCGTATTTGTGAGATTAGTGCCTCCTTGATCTTTCCTTCCGATAGACCTTCATTCTTGAAGATGTTTCGGTTCCTTTCTTTCCATATTGCCTATATTATCATCCCCGACGTTAGTTCCCAGTAGAGGTTCACCATTTCATTTTCGTTGTAAATCTCATTCCAATTGTTGATGGTTGTGTTGATGTTGCCCAGGATCCTATTGGATTGGCGATATATATTGTCTGCCCAATCCCGTAGTTCTGCTATGAAACTGCACTCGTCGAGGAGGTGATTGGTTGCTTCCTCCTTAGCTTGACAGAGGTGGCAGTGAGATGGACCTATATAGCCCATTTTCCTGAGATTTTCCCATGTTAGAATTATTTTGTGGAGTACTAGCCATTCGAATAGTTTGATTTTTTTCCATTGGGGGCTGCGCTAAATCTTTCCCCATTGTTGTGTCGGGTCCTCCTCATCCTGGTCCGTGATGTACTGTCGTGCTTCTTTTAAGTTGAATTCCCCACCATTTTCCCTGCCCCACCTTAATTGATCATTGTCCTCTGAGACTGCAATCTTCCTTTTCCCCAATTCCTCTTCCACCTCTTTCATTTGGGTTGCGATATGATCTCTATTTTGGGGGTTGAGTTTATCCCAGGTCCTCCATCTGTCACTATCAATTCTTTGCTTCCAGTAGTGATAGATTTTAATTTTACCTTGCGCTGCCATTTCTTGTTGTAGTTCCTCCCTATCCGGATGTTCCATTCTGGGTTCTTATTGCCACACGTCCTCCCAGAATCTGCTTGTTTGAACATTTCTGACTTCCCAAAAGCTGTGTTTATGGATCCAGTTCTTCTTGTGCCATGCTAGATTCCATATGGTTGATCCCTCCCTTGTGCCCATGAAACGAATGCGGTCCTAATCGTTGATGTTCTGGGCATACTTGGCCTTCCAGAGGTTTGTCCAAGGTACTGAGTCATCCTTGACCCATCTCCACTAGAGTTTTGCCCCGTAGGCTTCATTGGTTATCTGTGGGTCTTGTAGCCCAAGGCCTCCTTTGTCTTTTGGTCTGCATACCTTTTCCCAGGATACCAGGGCCCATTTCTTTTTATTTTTCACACCTCTCCATAGGAAATCTCTTTGAATGGCTCTTGTCTTTTATAGTACTCCTTTGGGAGCTGGAAATACTGACATCATATATGATGGAATTGCTTGTAGAACCGCTTTGGTAAGGATAAGCCTCCCTGCCAGGTTGAGAGTTGTGTAGGTCCAATTTTTTACCCTCTCTTGCAGTTTGTTGATCACTCCTTCCCACGTCACCATTTTTCAAGCTCTGTCTGTCAGGGGGATTCCCAAGTATTTTGTTGGGAGTGTTCTACATTCAAACCTTGGAATGTTGGCCAAGTTCCTTTGAATTGCAGGATTGGTGTTAAAGAAATAGATCGTGGATTTGGAGTGGTTGATCTCCACCCTGGAGGCTTCCCCAAAGTCTTCTAAGATTCTTTTGTAGGTTTTCACTTCCTTGACCGTGGGTGTACCATGGAGTAGGGTATCATCCACAAACTGTTGGTGTGTGGAGGCTGGACAATTTTTGAAAGGTTTGATGCCTTTTAATTCTCCTTCTGTAGTTGTGCTTTTTATGCTTTTGTTGAGCCCTTCCATCATCAGAATGAACAGGAAGGGGGATAGCGGGTCTCCTTGTCTTATGCCTCCCAAAGGCTAGAAGGGTTTTGTTGGGGCTCCATTGATTAGCAGAGAATGGCTTGTCGTTGAGACTAGATTGACAATCCAATTGATCCAGTGTTGTTCAAACCCAAAGGCTTCTAGCGTCTTGGCCATATAGTGCCAACTAATTTTGTCGTAATCTTTCGCCAGGTCAAGTTGGATTATCATCCCCCCTCTCCTTTGGCTTTTCAGCGTGTGTATAAGCTCATGGGCATGGATAATGTTGTCTAGTATTTGTCTTCCCTCCACGAAATCGACATGTTCCTGTGAAATCAATGTGCGTAGGAGAGGTTTCAAGTGATTGGCTATGACTTTGGAGATTATCTTATACACTACATTGCATCAAGCTATAGGCCTGTATCGATTTGGGGTCCTTGCTTCATTTTCTTTTTGGATTAGTGTGATAATTGTGGAATTTAAATCTTTCAGGATGGAAGTCGAGCGTCTGGAGTCATCCACCACCCCATAAACATCTTGTTTAACCACTTTCCAACAGGCTTTGAAAAATTCCACTGTGAAACTGTCTGGGCCTGGGGCCTTTCCATTGGGCATCTCCTGGACCACTTGGTCGATTTCCTCCTTTGTTATGGGTTTGTTTAGATTGATATTTTGTTCCTCGGTGACCAACCTGGGGATGTGCTAAGTTATCCTTTGTATGGCCTTCGTTCTGTCTTGATTAGGTTCCTGAGCTATCCCCTCGAAGTGATTGACCAATGTATTTTCAATTTCCTTGTGGGATTCTCTTTCAATCCCATCTTGATCTCTGATTTTCAGGATTTTGTTGTGTGTTCTTCTTACAATCGTTGTTCTATGAAAAAACTTGGTATTCCACTCCCCTTCCTTTAGCCACCTAATTCTGTACTTTTGGCGCCATAGAGTTTCTTTCTGTCGGCATCTTGCATCCCATTCCTAGCTCATATGGATCTCTTCTCTTTTTCGATCCTCTGTGTAACCCTCATCTATGCATAGTTCCTAGAGTATCCTCATTCCCTCCTCGATATTTTTCTTCTCTTGGTTTATGTTTCCAAAGATTTCCTCATTCCACTCCTTGAGTTTGTATTTGATGTACTTGAGTCTCTTGTAAAGTTTGAACATCCTTGTCCCTTGATCCAGTAATTCCTCCCTCCACCAATGTTTGATGTTCTCCTTGAAAGTGGGATGATCGATCCAAAAAATTTCAAATCTAAAGGGTTTATTCTTCGGAGTGGTTTAGAAGTTTACTTCCAATTGAATTGGACAATGATCTGAACCCCCCCAAGGAAGGATGTTGCACTCTAAAGTTAGTCCCTGCAGAATAATGGACTCTAACACAAGGAATCTATATAGCCTTGTAGCTACTTGGTAGTGATTAATTTTTTTGTTATTCCAAGTGAAATGGCCATTGTTGGTTCTGATGTCCACCATCTCCATTTCTTCAATGAAAGATGATAATTCCTCTGTGTCTCTGTCTAATCTCCCAGTGCCCCTTTTTTTCTCCGCAATTGTCGTGATGATGTTGAAGTCACCTGCTAAGATCCAGTGGAGGTTGTGGGCTCGGGTCTGTATATCTTCGAGGTATAGGAGCATTCTCCTTTTTTCCTCCAACCTCTGGGGGCCATACACATTTGTGCATAGAATCACCTTAGTGTTACCTATAATTTGCATGTTAACCGAAAGTGAGTGTCTCGTTGCTTTAGCTGCTAGTAGGGTCAGCGAGTGTGGGATCCATAAGGTGAGTATTCCACTTTCCATCTGTTGGCCTTCAACAACCAATACCTTGTACTTACTCCATTGTTTTTTACTAATTGTTTCCATTCTGTCTACAGTGCATTTTGTCTCTTGAATGAAACAAAAATCAAGTTGTTCCTTCCTGAGTCTATTTTTAAGTATTCTTTGTTGATATTTAGGCCTCTTATATTCCATGTTATAATCTTCATTTAAACATGTGGGGGGGAGTTGGGGAAGATCTTTTTTATCTTACCTGAATTGATCAGCAAGGCTCCTAGTTCTTGTAGGGATACGTTGTTTGATTTCCTTCCTTTATTTTGCCTCGTCTGTTTGGGTGATTGTTGTGATTGTCCCTCGCATGCTTTGATTTCCAAGTATCATTTCTCGCCATGCGTGCGCTTGATCCCTCTATTTTTTCTTCCTCTCTCCAAAGGAAAAGGTATTGGATATGATCTAGTTGCTTCACTGGTACATTGTCTACTCCCTGCTTTTTCCATTGTTCCAATATGTTCGGGAGGTATATTCCTTCCCTTTCCACAATGTCTCTGAGATCCGGATATTCTATGCCTACCTCTCTTGGTTTCATATCTGAGTCTCTGTCTGCCTCTTGCATTGGGGTGTTGGCATCTTCGTTGCCTCTTTTCATAGGACTTGTGCTACCTCCCTGTTCCCTCTTATTGCTTGGAATATATGTGTTCTCCTGAGTTGCTTGTTCCCTGGTTTCTCTAGCTTTTGTCTTTTATTTCCTCCTTCTTCCCCTTGGTTGGCCTTGTCCCTTCCTTCTGGTCTAGTCCTGGCTTCTGGGTTGCTTCATGTTGGGGCTTTGCTTGGTTTCTTGTTTGCTCTGTTTCTGTGATTAGGTTTTACAAACTCGTCCTCATCCTGTTATGTTTTGGTGTTTTCCGTTTCTTTTTTTTTGTTGAGCGGACATTATCTGATTAGGTGTCCATGTTCATGGCATCTTCTGCATTGAAAAGGGATCTGCTCATAGTTTATGCTTTGTATCCATTCCTCATCCCTGAATTCCAGGCTTATGGCTTCTAGGAGTGCCCCCGACACATCCATTTCTATGCAAATCCTTGCATATGATGTATATCTCCCTTTTAGGGTTGCTTCCGATGTCTTGAAATATTTTCCCAACTTGTTTTCGATTGCTTCGAAGGTGGATGAAAACCAGTAGTCTAGCGGTAGGGAGTAAAACCTCAGCCAGACTAGGACATTTTTAAAGGTTTATTTCTCTGGGGAGAAGTTTTCCTTCCACGGTCGTATGTACAAACATGTTGAGGTGTGGAAGTATGGCCTCCCCTCAAAGACTTTATCTATGTCCTCTAGGTTCATAAAGATCATTGTGAATAAACCTTTCGAGCCCAGGTGGAGTTCCACTTCTCCATTTGACTTCCATTGATATTTTATCCAGTTGTGCATTGTTCTTTATGTGGGCCACAACCCCATGAATTTGCAAATTAGTCCATGTGTCTTCATCTGGTCCCGATAGAGCTGTGTTTCTGGGTATTCCAGTATAACCCTTGGTATCATTGCAGTTTTAGGTTTAGATGGGTTGCGCCCATTTGTCCCACTGGGGTTCGCTGGTTCCTGCGCTTCCTTTTGGGCTTCTCTACCTTCCTCCCTCACGTGATCCTTTTTTTCCTGGTTCTTTTCCAATCCTGATCCTGAGGTGCTTTTCAGCGGTTCTTTGAAACCAACACCCCGTGGGCCTTTCCCCTGTCCACCACTACCTTCTTGTATGAAGGGGTTCCACTCCCGCCCCCTTTGGTAACCATTATGTGCGATGTTGAGACAACTATTCTCAAACCCTAGCTTGTGGTTTCTTCAGAACCTATTAATACACAATGTTAAATAAAGTAAGACCTTCGACTTCAAGAATCAAGTTATACGTACACTATCTGAATACCATTAACCATTTACTTGCTTAAATTATTAATAAAAAAATAAAAATTGATATAAATTGTTAACACAACATTATGTGTATGTTCTTGTGCCATTTTATCCATGGGTTTAATTTTATTTTATAACTGTATTCATATGTTAGGAAAGGGATCGATTAATGTATTTGAGTGTGATATGATTAAATATAATTTGAATGATACAATATATTGTAAGATGACATAAAGTTTGTGATTTTTTTTTAATTAAATTTTAAATTTTAATTTTTTTAATTAAATTTAGAATTTTAGATTTTTTTATAGATTATAAATAATGATAATATTATTATTTATTAAATTAAATTATATCAAATTTAAAAAGTCATTAAAAATTGTTTAGCTTATCTTATTAAATAAACGATGTGATAACTTTTTTTTTTCTTATTATTTTTATATTTTTTCATCTAAGTGGATCTTAATCATGAANTTGTGTCTTATTCTCTTTTATCTAAAGAAGAACATGGTTATTTGTTAATTTAGTTTTAAAGTGAAGCATCATGTTATCTTGAATGGTATTCAAGATATTATGTCTCTCATGTATAGTAAATGAATTTAAAACATAAAATAAATTCTCACATAATTATATTTAATAATGATATGTGATGAAGAAAACAAAACCAATAAATCATTAACAAAATCAAAATTGTTGTAAACTCTTTACTAATAAGTTTTTTTTTTCAACAAACACAAAAAACTATTCAAAATCTCCTCATTTTAAAACTTTACAAATATTCTTCTTATTTCTAGAACTCCTTCATAGTATATCCTCANCTGTTATTGAGGAACTTCGAGGTTGCAGAGCCCCAAGATATGAGAAACTCAACATTTCCCTTTTGGATAAGGAGAAGGCATAAGAAGGCATATGTTGACAAAGATGAGCTAATCCAAAGTGACGAAAGGAAGGCTCCTTAATTATCACGGATTAATCATAGAAATAGACATTTGTTAAACATCATAATTTTTTTTTCTAAGCCATATTTAAGGAAGGCTCCTTAATTATCACGGATTAATCATAGAAATAGACATTTGTTGCACATCATAATTTTTTTTTCTAAGCCATATTTAAGGAAGGCTCCTTAATTATCACGGATTAATCATAGAAATAGACATTTGTTGAACATCATAAATTTTTTTTTTCTAAGCCATATTTATATTGGTATTTAGAGATTCTCAACTAAAAGAGAAAAATATTATCTTTCAGTCAAAGGCTCTAATGAGAACATATATATAGCCCTATCACAATGATTATTATACCACCATTTTTATGGTTGCATTTGTTGAAATCCCTATCCAGGCTTGATACTTAGTCTTTACCAAGGTAAAAAATAACAAAACTTTAACTCAAATATGGCATTTGTGGGTTTTTTTTGGCCTACAAAAATATTCTTGGAATCATCCTCATCTTTTTCCTTTTTTTTCTAGGTTCTTAATTAGATGCTTACCAACGGAAAACTCCCCTCTATGGATTGAGGTCTTCTATTCTACCTTTCTCAACCATTCCAACCATTCATCTTGCCTATTGAACAACTTGATCAAGAAAGACCTTCAAATCTTGTTGTTTGGATATAAGCATAAGGTTTGTAAATCTCATTGTTTGGTTTTATTTACTTTTAAGGATTTCATGGAATATTAGTGTTAAAATTTTGTGTAAGGATTTCATGGAATATTAGTGTTAAAAATTTGTGTAAGGATTTCATGGATTTAATAAATTTCAAGTCAAGATTTTGTTACTTATAATTCCTTCATGAAATGTCTGGTATGAGTTGTATGCTGAAATTCTTGTGTTGGTAATAGTGAAATTTTGAGTTTAAAATTGGTCAGTTTCTATAAGGAATAATGTTGAAAATGTCAAGTTGGGATTCTATTAATTGTAATGTCTTTACATAATGTCTAGAACAAATTTCCATTAATGGTTTTTTTATTTGCATATTTCATTGCCATAATTCTTGTGTTGGTGATCGCTAAAATTTTGAATTTAAGACTGGTCAAATTTCTACAAGGAATAGTGTCAAAAATGTTGAATTGGGACTCCATTACTTGTAATGTCTTTAAAGAATGTCCAATGCAACTTGTAGCTAATGATTGCTTTGATTTTCATTCTTCATTGTCAAAATTCTTGTGTTGGCAATTGTTGAAATTTTGAATTTTAACAAGGGTCAACATTTCTACAAGTAGGTGAGTCCTCAAAACAAACTCTTTTTGTCACATTCCTATCCTAGACCTCCACCTAAAATCCCATATCTATGACTTAGTTATATTCCATTTTATCTCTTTTTTCCATAAAATCATGATCGACTATAGAACATGTGCAATGAAGAATGTTGAAGGTAAATTGTCTATTTTATACTTAATTCCATTCTTCTTTATGCATATATGATTTAATTAGTTATTATTCTAATGAGTAGCTACAAAATCTTCCGATTCTGTAGCAACTCAAAATACAGTTTTGTAGCCTAATCACTAAAATGGGTTTCTGCAGCAAAATCAATGTTCTATAGGGATGCGATCACTCCTAGACTGAACCCTGACATATGGAAGACAAAAAATTGATCTTTGAAGCTCATCCACCTGCCAGCATAACCCATGAATCCTTCAGATCATCTCAGACGCAAAGTCAAACTTGCAAGTCAACGTGTACATCTGGCAGAGTTGTGCAACCCTGCTTCATCAAATCAATACATGAGAAAGGAACAAGATTGTATTAGAGAAATATGTGTGTTTTGTCATGAATTTCTCCAATACATGAATGACCAATCTTAATCCATACACCCATGAAGACTATAGATCCGGTTTTTCATTTTCACATATGTAATTTATTACAAACAATTTGTGAGATCCAGGTAGTTTGGATCTATGCAATCTCATGTCCATTGTATAAATATTTGCAATCAAATATTCAAAGGGATATGTACTTATTATTATCAAATTATTGTAATTGTACTAGTATTCAAATCAATATAAGTTCTCGTTATTGTATATTTATGTGTGTTTCATATTCGGAGCTTATAAAAGCTTAAGTTTTATATGATCTTTCCAAATAGTGTTCCCTAAGCCAAGAGGCCCCCCTAAGGAGGAGAACATTATTTTTTTTCTTTAATCGTTGTTGGTATTGTTTATTTTATCTAGTTGCATGATTCCATATTCTTGTCATTTCTTTTCTGAAAACTTATTTCTTTTTTGTTTACATAAAGATAACTAATACAGTAGACGTCAGTTGAATAATTGATTGTTATGTTTAGCATGAACTCTCATTGATTTAGGTGATTGAAAGAATGTTATTAACAGTCTAGTAGACTGATGATCCTAAATATTGGAATTATCTTTGTGTTGTTATAATTTTGTCTTTGTATCATTAGCATTACTTTGTTCTTTCTACAACTAAACATAACTCTATTTCTATAGCTAAGGCAGTGAACAATTTTCCTTATGCATGATTAGATAGATTAGAAAACTAGTACCTACATATATTTTTCATTTCACGTCATCAGTTTACGATCCCCATGTTGATAATTTAATATAGTAGAGTTCAGTTAATTGAACCGACTAACATTTTTTGTGTTGTTGTCGAGGAAGTGCACAGAGGCATTTAGTTTTTCTTTCTTTTAAATGCACATAGGAATGAATGCATGGGAAGAGAAATGAGAAGACGAGAGGTAAGAACCTGCACATTCTCTATAAGTAGGGTTGTATCAAGTCTCTCTTCAACCATTGTTATGGCCCTAAAATGCCCTACTCATGCATACATGGCATTGGCTCTCTTACTTGCATAATTTTCCAAATCACTACTAAGGAGCTCTACTTAAAAAACCAATTTTTAGAGCATGTAAACGCCCTCCACCACTATAGCCCGCGTACATATGCTTGTTGCATGTTAGAAAAACCACGTGCATACGCTTGTTGCACAATACACAACCCACGTATACCTCCAAAAGTTGCAAAAATTAAAAAGTTGTAAGGAATTCGATGGAATTCATGGGCTATTGGAAGTTTCCCAACCAATTCACCTGCTATAGCTTGTTCCCCAACCGAATAACCATCCTTTTGTCATATAAAAGGAGTTGTTGGGGTCTCATTTCACAACCAAGCATAAGAACAATGAAACTCTGCCCAATTTCACTTCCCTTCCTTGCCCAAGTATTTGCTACCTTTTTTGAGTTACTACCTCAACATTCCCTCTTCAACCCCTTTTCTTCCATTCAATTCATTCCCTTTCATTGAGGTGATTAGTATATTGTGAGAAGAGGCTTATTGAAGGTGCACTTGGAGCATTGTAAAGAGAATCCCAGACCAGGTTCACGGAATGGTGTCCGGCAAGGATTGTAAGTTTTGTTCTCTGTTTAATGAATAAAATAATCTTTTTCCCCTGTCCCAAATGATGATGTTTTGTGTCTTTTCTTTGATGTATACATAGAATTTGATATCTAACCCTTATTTATGAATAGAAATAGCATGATTGTAGCCCTTGTTTTCCTAGTCTTGGATGCATGTCAGCTTTGGGAGGAGACTTGCAGTCTTTGGAGCTACATAGCTTGAGGAGATCATCATCAAACGTGGGATAAAAGGTACAATTATCAATCTTCTCTTCTACTGCTTTATGTTAATTTATTTTGGTATGTTTGGGGTGGTGTAGAAGCTATATTGAATTTTAGGAGGTCATTTTATCTGTCTATATCCTAAACCCTGGTATAGTTATAAGGGGATTTTCTCGCTAGCAGAATTGGTGACCATACCGGGGATTCTCTATAGGGTTTTTAGGGAGGTTTTTAAGTTGTTGATGGGTTTTTTGTTTCCCTTTCGATTTACAGTCAAGTTTGTTGAGTCTGTTTAGGGTTTCTAGTCACCTACAAGGTGAATACCAACTTCCCCTGCACTGTAAGTATGCCTTGTCTTTTTATTTTTGAAAAGTCTCAGAGGTGTACATGCCCTGTTTTGGGTTAGCCGCGTACATACACGCTCTGCATAGTAGACAACCCACGTACATACGCAGGTTGCTAATGCAACAAACCGCGTCTCGGTTTCTTGAAAGTATTTGTCAATACAGAGAGAGTTTGTCTCTTTCCTGATAGAAGTTCAGACTTCTCAAGACTTTCTTGAATCAGTCAGAGCCTCTATCTATGGCCATAGCTTGGGTTGAAGTTTTGGTTTACTTGTTCATTAGTCTTCTTTTGTTTTCCCTAAAAGGTTTAGAGCAAGTTGTCAAGTTTTAGATCCGCCTTTTGGCTTCTTTTTTGAATCCTTGCGATCCACAGTGGGCTTAGGGTCTTTATCAATCTTGTTTTCAGTTTTCTCTTTGTTCTTGTTTCTTGCTTTGAAAAACGAAAAAAGTTTTTACTTCAGTTTTTTCTTGTTAAAGAAGTTCTAAAAATAAAAATAAAAGGAATTTATTTTCTTGCATTCAATTTGGTAAAGTAGTCAAGGTTGTTATTTGCAAAAGAAAAAGTGTCTTCATTTCAAATTTCTTTTCGATTTCCTGAAATATAAGTAGTTTGTAGTCAAACGAAAGCAAGTTTTAGGATTTCTGCATTTACAAGATCTTGAAATATCAATTAGAAACATTGAATTTACAAAGAGTTGTTTACGAGCATTACTTTAATTTTGAAGTATATTTTGCTTTCAAATGCTTTAAAGTTATCTTCCTTATTCGTCTCTTCATAACACCATCAGTTTCTCTATCGCACCCTTTGCGTAAATCAAGCCTTAAAATTAACGCTTAATCTAAATATGATTAGACTTTTTGTTTTTAGGGTTCACCTACTAGTTTAGGGTTTTAGGGCCTTGAATTAGGTGTGAAGAGGAAACTCTTCCAGGCCACTTTAAAAAACACATTGGATTCTGAGATAGGGAGTTTTTTAAGTCCAATGTCATAATATTTAGCCAAGACCCCCCTCTAACACAGGGGATAAACACGAGGTCGCGTGAGGAAAGGCAAAGGAGATAACCCCTCCAAAGTTGGACTAAACATAGTGGGGATTGTATATTGAGGGTCTTTCTTGGGAACAATATCGATCGCATTTTCCTACGAAGCTTCGTGGACCTCAAATCCGTTCGAGATCCTCAGTTGTCTTCCGAAATAATTTCTTTCAATACCCTTGAAGGGCTTCAGACTTGTTATCCTACTCATTACGATATGTCTGACTATTGATTGTGTTGGATTATTGAGAGGGGGGGTGAATCAGTAATAGAGCAATTTAATCATTTTTAACCATATAATCCAAGTGTTATATCAATGTAGCATTATCATCCAATAACTGCAGAGTAAATAAGCAATGAACAAATGAACAAGCATACACGTACACAGTACACCAGTGTTTTATGTGGAAACCCAAATTAGGTGAAAACCATGGAATGTTTTTTCCTATATGTCTTGAAGAATTACATTCATTGGAAGCACCAACTTCCTTTGTTTTCCAGCTGCAACTAGAAGGAGGCTCCAACCCCTAGTTTCTCAAGCTACAACCTGAGGGAAGTTCCAACTCCCCAATTCTCTGGCTACAACCAAAAGGAGGCTACAACCCCCTATGTTCTCCGGCTACAACCGGAAGGTGGCTACAACCACCTGTCCTTGCGTCATCCTGCCACCCTGAAGTAGAAAGAGAATGATGGAACCACCATCACACTATCACTGTGAGATATACTTCTGTAAACCTGTACCAATAAATCTGAACCATGCATCAACCATTACCTCAACTTGTAATCAACCTGTACCATAAACAAGTGCATCAACCATGCACCAACCTGTACCAAACAACCTGTAATCAACCTGTACCATAAACAAGTGCATCCAACCATGTACCAATTATGTACCAATCATGTGCCAACTACTCATCA
>SNQJ01S0229181.1:0-13217 GCA_010110895.2 Picea sitchensis
GAAAGAAGGGAATAATATAAATTAGGAAACTAAGGAATGGAGGAAACATAATAAGGGAAAGAGGGGAAATTATGCTAAAAAGAGAGGTCAACATAGTAAGGAATCAACAATTAAGAACCTTCTAAATTGAACTAAATTAGCAACTTCATTGTAGGGAAAGTTTTTAAACCTGTAAGGGAATCTAGGAACACCTAGGAGTAAATTTAGGAGAAACTCTGGGTGGGTGAGGGAAATAAGACAATTTAATAAATTAAAGAAAATAGTTAATGTAGAAACATGGGGGATGAATGACACTTGTACGAAGGTGAATTTTTAGAATATTTTATTAAATCTTAAAGTGAATGAAATTTAGGGAAAGTTTGGAAGTTCTAAAACTCTATTAAAGAGAGGAAGGAGGAGGAAGAAGGGAGGACGACTGTTAATGTAACATTATTCTCCCATATTAGTGACTTAACTGATTACTTGTGGGGAGTTGGGATTTCCCAGCTCGGATAGGAGTCGTAGCTCGGCCTTGCGAGGCGAGCTAGGAGCTATTCGTACCATCTGGATAGTGTGTATCCCCTTTGTGGCTCATGGGGCTAAGGGGGAAGCAGAGTACCCCTAGCGATTGGCTGGGAGGTACTAGTGTAGTCTCGACGATCGACGAGCAGGAGCGGGACAGACTGTGTGGACGACACTCGAGGACGGCGTTAAGGAAATGGTATGATTTCTATTTTAGTAGAATATAATGCATTATGAATTATGCTGGGATCGGAATAGCGGATGCAAATGGATTGAATGGTTGATTTTAATTTACTCGACAATTATAATTGTAACTGTTGTAACTGTTGTTTTTATTTAAATCTCTCATGTGATAGGGTATTATTTGATGCATTCATGTACAAGTTTATATTACATATGTTCTTTTGTATGAAATACAACTGATAAACTATTGAAGGGCGTCTTGATATAATATTGGCAAATAACCCTGTTTCTGTATAATATCCGAGTCGAATATAATGCTTCCAATAGTAAATAAATATGGCTATTACCTTATTTCTTGAGGAGTAACAGTATTGATGAATGAGCTCCGAGTGATATATTGAGTTGATCCATTAATGGAGTATAACACTAGGATTGAACGCTTTAAACTATTTTATATTTACTTTTTACCACATAAATTACCTAATATTACCTCCAGGGTTATAATCAAAATTCCATTCAACTGTTAATTGAGTAATGTCGTAATACCATTCACCTCTATTATTTAAATCGGTAAAGAAAAAAATGATTTCATTCAGGCAATGCGTTCATTCCCTTCATGACGGTTGATCACTTCCAGATAGCCTATTAATGCCAATTCGTGGGCAGCGTCCCTTGAATTCCACCTGCCAGAATTCGTTCTGCTCAAAGGAGAATCACCTTTGGGTTAACTTGGCCAAAATTTCCAAGGATTTTAGCTTAAAACCTGCCACACATGCACGCACCACTTACCACATTTTAGATCTCAATGAATCTCTACAATGCGAAACAAGAATAGAACTGGTAATGCGGGATTTACTAAATGTCATTAGCCATTTATGAGTAGAATATTTCCACCACAAGATAAACAATCGGGTCCTGCGTGGGATATTGTGGCCTTGTTGAGGTAACGACAAGGATATTGAACGTGCTAGACCCCTACTGACATTCTGGTTCCAGAATTGAGGTTGTCCACGAGTATAAACAACACATTCTCCTAGAGCACTTGTCGGTGATGCTCCTACATTTAAGATCTTCAATAGCTTGTTCAATTTACTTATTACCTAGTTCAGGTGCCAAGCCAACCATAAGTTTCAACATAACTCTTAAGCTTTAAATCTAGTCATACAAATGGCTTATGCCATAAATCCTTCCACCTCTGTCGCGCTAGCCTCTAGGAAGAATTTGTCCTGGGACATGGTGTTAAGACATTCAGAAACCCCCTCGAGTCTTCAACCCTGAAGAAGCTCCGATGCACCCTAAAATTCACAACCCAACAATGTTTTCGCTTACGCAAAACTTAGGTGTTGTTCTAAACCTTCGATCAATCCCTTATTCCTTATCCTTGGTGTGATTGCATGAATTACTTTGTTTTATTCTCTCATGTTGATACATATCCTGATGAATTAATGTTTTGTAAGAAGAACCAGGAGACGGATTGCTGGTGTGCCCACGGTATTGACTAAAAGGAGGACCTTCCAACTGTTGAACTATTTAAAACCCCCTTTTTCGGCTCTCTGCATTCATTTTTAATAAATGGATTTTCAACCTCGGGTCACCCCCTTTAGTCCTGATAGAAGTTTTGTATTAATTGATTGGCATAAAACCTTTTAAAACCTGGTAGAATCTAGTTGAACTGACCATCGGTTGGTAGTAAACCTTAATTGCCAGTAAGTTTTTATTTTTTTTAAGATGAACGACAGCTGAAAGGATAGTCGTTTGGCTGTAAATTTATGCCTGAGTATTTACCTTAGTTTATCCTTTCCCCTGGTAGTAAATATTATTAATTCATTATTGATTACCTTCATTTTTTTTTTAAAAAGGGGTTCCTTGTTATTTACGTTAGATGCCCGGTTATTTGTTCTAGTTAGATTTTAATTAATGATTAATATATAAGTATAATATCATAATAAAGGTAATGTAATGTAATGTTATGTTAATGAAATGTAATATGATGGAATGTAATGAATTGTAATGTAATGAATTGTTAATGAAATGTTAATGTAATGTACGCAAATGTATTGTAATGTAATGTTAAGGTAATGTGGTGTAATGTTTTATATTCATGCTAATATTCATGGTAAAGTAAATGTTAATGTGTTCATCATTATGGTAATGATATCATAGTTTATTTATTATGGTTAACACATAAAATGCAATGTTATTGTGATTATTGCAAGTCATTGTGATATAAAAGGTATTATGGGCATCGTTTCATGGTGATGCTATTATCATTATTACTATTAGTGATAGCATACAATTGTAATGTCCTTGAACTCAGTACAATAAGATTTTATGACTTAATAAATGGGGAATTGAGATTAATTGGATTTACCTTATGTTAAAGGTACTCGTCGGTTAATGAAATTTAAATGGAGTAGTTGGTCTATAATCAATCACAGTTGAGTCATAGACAATGCCTTGTCTTAATATTGGTTGGTCATTGTCTGAGTCCTTTTATCTTGTGCCATCTCTAGAGGACGTGGTTGATCATTTAATTATTGTTGTGCTTGGTTGTATTAATTTCATTGCGTGGTCTACTTGTGTCAGGCGGGATGTAGACACCTCCATGTTCCTCAGAACAGTCACCAGCCCTGAGACCTTAAATGGTTAAAATCGATGGGAACCTGGGCTTGAGCGTTACTTATGTGTCTTGGAGGTCCTAACCATTGCAGGGTAGGACAGGAGGGTAGTCAGTCCTACTTATTGTCGATTGATCGTCGTTAAATGCATGCAGTTACTTGTTGTGCATCTCATGTCGTCTTGTTGTGTTCACCATGGTTTGTGTCTTGTTCGTCGTTGGGTGGCGATGCAGAGTTGAATGTGTTTTTTTCCCTTGTACACGCATGCACAAACTTAAAAAATAAAAATAAAAAATTGCACTTGTTATAAGAGGTTGTCGTCGTAACGAGGAGGATCGTTACAGTTTTGGACCTTGAGGATGTAGAGGCATCGAAGGAACCCCTTAGACTCTGGATCGAGTCAAGGAGTGTGCCATTGGGGTTTGATTGTTTTACTATGATATTAGTGCATCTCACTAGATGATATGATATGGATATGTTATAACATGATTTGTTGATGATGCAGGTTGACGATAGCTTGTCGAACAGACTCACATATGGAGTAAAGGGGCCACACATGACTACCAGAGATGTTGAGGGAGAGGTGTGGACAACATCCCTGCCATAGCCTACTAGCACTCCCACCATGGCTCGAACTATAGGTTAACAATTACCTAGTTCGAGAGGACTGACGATGCCATGAGGGAAGATTGCGATAATCGCTCACGATGATTCTAAGCGGTGCGCAATAAGGAGGGGGCATTATTCCTTACAATCCCTTAGAATCCCACAAGTTCTCCTAGCGGAGTGTTGACTCCAGGGGTTATTGATGTCTACCAATCAGTCAAGAGGCGAGTGGCACCCTTGGAGCATGTAATGCGTCCTGAAGGGCATGTCGCGCAAGGGAACAGATGAGGCAAGTGGCACCCTTGGAGCACCTAGTTCATCCTGAAGGGTAGATCACATTGATGATGATAGAAGGATGAACCTAGATGTCCCTAAGGCAAATAACAGGTTAAGAAATTTTAAAACAATTTCCCTAATTAAATGTCGCCCAGTACAAAATCTAAGTACTAAGTCTAAAATTTCACTAGGGGTAAAATTTTGTCTACCTTTAAAAAATAAAATAATAATAATAAAAACAAAATATAAAATAAATAAATAGATAAAATGAAATAAAATAACAAAATTTAAAATAAAAACCACTAAGTAATAATTATGGTCTTCATAAAATTTTGTAACATGAAGGGAGTAAGAAATTAAATTATTAATAAGAAATAAAATCTGTGGATATAAAAAGTAAAGAGGGAATTAATTATTTGATAATTTAAAAGATATTAAATTAATGATAAAAGGGAAAGGGGTTATATTCCACACCTACCTTTTTGAGTTCTAAGTAAAAGGGGAAAGAGGGAAAAAAAAAATAGGAAACTAGGGAAAGGAGGTAGAATAAAAAGGAAAAAGGGGAACTTAAGGGAAAAACAGACACTCAACTTAGTAAGGAATCCACATTTAAGAGATTTCTAATTTTAAGCCGATTTAGCAATTTCATAATAGGGAAAGCCTTTAAAACCTGTAAGGGAATCTAGGGACACCTAGGAGTGATTSTAGGAGTAACTCTAGGTGGGTGAGGGAAATAAATATATTTACTTAATTAAATAAATTAATTAATGGAGGAATGTAGGGCATGAGGGACACTTGTACAGAGAGGAAATTTTAGGAATTTATTTAAAAAAAAAACTTTAATTAAATGAGATTTTAGGAAAGAAAGGAAGTTCAAAACTCTATAAAATAAAGGAAGGAGAAGGATGAAGGGCATCTTCTGTTTGCGTAGCGTTACACAACAGAAATATCGAATTGAATGATTTACTTGTGGGAGTTGGGATACCCAGCTTGGAGAGGAATGGTAGCTCGGCCTTGCGAGGCGAGCTGGGAGCTAGACGAAACCTCTGGATAGTGTGTGTGGCYCCTTTGTGGCTCGGGGGGCTAARGGGGAAGAAGAGTACCCCTAACATTAGCTGGGAGGTATCGGTGAGGTATCGACGGTCAGCGAGGAGTAGTTGCATGGAGTGTGGGACGTCATTTGAAGCGGGCGATCAGGCAACTGTACACTCCTTTATTTTGTAGAGTAGAATGAATTAGGACTTATGCTTGGATCTTCTTATTGAATGTAAAGGGATTGGATGTTTAGATTGATAGAAGACCCCTTATTCTTAGCCTAGTTGATTGTTTGGTTGACTGATTTCCCATGGCCTTCATCCCCGCTTGACTCGACACCCCTGTGGTTTGACTGTGACCCAGGCGATTGTTTTCTTTTCATCCCTAGCACACCAGTCCTCGCCTGAGCAGTCGGCCAGGAGCCTAATCTATGTTCATCTCCTTAGCGTTAAAAGACCTATGGATCTGAATTCCCTTCTTTTCTATGTGAGGATGATGAGTGAAGAACGATCCCATCATCCTTCTACCTCTGTTATTGACTTGGGCTGATTGTTGACTTGTGCCTTCTAAGACAGGTGCCTTAGCGTATGGAATTCCTTGTGTCCTTGATAGTCTAGTCATGCACTTAATTGATCATCCTTACCTTGTCTGCAGTTGACCTCATACCTGCTTTTTAACTTGAACAACGATTTATGCTCTTCTTTGGGATATCAAGGAGTTGATTTCTCGACATTCCTGGGCTGACCATTTTAAATTTATTAAAAGTGATTATTTGACTTATGTTTATTACCATTCCAGTGGTAGTGATTGAGTGACAGAGAATTTATATATAATGATGTGTGGCATGGGTATTCTGGAAAAAAGAAATAACTTCATGTCTGTATTTTTCTTCTTACATTTGGTATTTTGGCATTGGGAAACCATTGAATTCTTGTCTGCATCTTCATTTTTCCAACCTGAAGCCAGAGAAACACTTAAATTTCTGAGTTTGTGTATTGTTTGCACCCATGCGTATTTGAATTCATTGATAGATCGCCCTTGTTGTAAATCCTGGAATAGAAATGAAGTGATTGAGTTTGTCGTGTTGATGCAATCCTGTTAAATTATAAGTCTGTGTATGGTGTACACCTGCACATCTACATTCAAGGTTAGATAACGAATGTTGTAAAGCCGAAAACAGAATGAATTGAAATGCATTATTGCAATCTAATGCTGGCGGCCTTGTTTTTCATTTTTGGAGGTTTCCTCCATCGTCCTGTGGCCAAACAAGCTTGAGCCCACCTTTGCCTGCATTTTTTTTAATCTTGTTAATATGATTCCTTGTTGGACTGCGAGTTGTTTCCATCCTGGAGTCATTATCTTCAATTTCTTCTTGACCAAATGTGCATAGTGCTCGCGCCTAATAAATTCGGTAGCAAACTATTTGCCTTCAGATGAACGGGTACAACGAATGCTATTTTTTTGGACAGCATTTAAAATAAAAATTTCCCTTTCTAGCATGCATGCACAACGAGTTGTTATTCCATAGCTGACAGCCAGTGCGTAACGTTCTGATGGGTCTGGTACAACATTCAGGCCCTTTTCTTTCATAGCTAGATGCTTCTTACCTGGCATGGATAGTTCCTGAAATATGCGCTGGCATCATTTTTTCCCTTGCCTAAGTCTAGCCTAGCATTACTTAAGGCACCTCCATAATTACATTTGCTGCTGGAAGATAACTGTCTTGAAAATATCTCAAGTGGCTTGGGTGTCTGGCATTGTCCATGTTCGACACACATGCAGTCGTTTACTGCCAACCAACACTTTAATAAAACACCTCTCTTCTGATGCTTGTGGTTCAAAGGCCAAGGAAACTTCTAACCGACCGCATTACATCTGGTTGACAACCCTCGTGCTTTTACTCCATAGTATTACACTATTAAAATACTGTATTTTTATATGGAATCCATTCCATGATTTCATCTTTATATATATATATACCTTCGGGGCCTTAAAGTTTTCAGTGTTGAGATTTACTTTACTTATCTAATTTACTTATGCGCAACCACTCCTTACCCTATGACAACCACCTCATGCCTTTATGAATGGCATTGATCAACACATCAAGTGGCGAACCTTCTTAATCTTGACAGCTTCTATTATTCTGGAAATGATATTTATTGACTTGATAATGTTGTTTAATAGCATTCAAGTACGCTGAATAGAGTAATTTGAATTCCTTTAACCCCTTAATGGCATTCATTTCTACCTTGAATGGATCTCCCTTGACAACAACCTTCAATTACCCATTTCCTGACTTCAATTGCTAATTTTAAAAGGGAGTTGAAAAAGGAATGCCTTTTTGTTAATATTAAATTTAGAGATGAAGGGATGTATTTACTGATTACTATCTTCAGTTGCTAATTTTAAAAGGTAGTTGAAAAATGAATGCCTTTTTATTAATATTAAATTTAGAGATGAAAAGAAGGTATTTACTGATTACTGTCTTCAGTTGCTAATTATAAAAAGTAGTGAAAAGGAATGCTTTTTATTTAGATATGAAAAGGAATGTTTATGAAATAGTACGTTCAGTTGAAAAAGTATGACATTATGTTGTTGATAGTTGTTTAGTGTGTACGATAATGTTATTAAGTTTCCCTCATTTTTCTTTTATGTTGATTCTTATAAGCTTGCCCTTGTAAAAGAGTTATGGAAATGAATTCCTTATGTTCATTGTACACTCATTATGCTTAGTATATAAGGGAGAGATAAGGCAAGGAATTCGAATTTCTTATGCCTTATAACATTGTGGATGCAGTGTTGATGGTTTAATTCTCACTTCTTGTGCAAGCAGATTGTATGTCGTAAATGATAGTCATATATTTTAGGGTTCTTGCACATTTGGATTTACGTAGTAAATGATGGTTTAGATATTTATGTTTTTATCTGGTTATTCTTGAAAGATGGCTTTAAAATTACTTATTTCTTGTGCACATGAAAACTATGGTTTTATATGACATATTGCATAATGTTTTAGATTTTACTTCTTGCGCGCAAGGGAATGTCAATGTAAGGTATGGTAGTTGGTTATTCACTTCTTGCGTCATCAAAATTATTGTAGCAATTCAGAGTGTAAGCGTGTTTAATGTGCGACCCTATATAAACAACATAGATTTATTTATGGGCGGAAATAAAGTGTTTCAATGTCTACCTGATGCAAAATACTTTAAGGGACTAAATTTAAATATTGATTATTCTTGGTGAAGTGTCATTACATGATCTTTTATGTTGTCTTTTAGTTTGTAGGTGTTGTCTTGCTTGTGTAGGGTGAGATGTAGACACCTCCTTGTTCACGCGAATAGTCGCCAACCACAGGACCCGCTAAATGAGTCAAAATGGAGTAGGACCGGGATTAAGCGTTGCTTATGTGTCATGGAGGTCCTAACCATTGTAGGGTAGGAGAGGCAGGTAGTCATTCCTAATTCTTTTTAGGTCGTCATGTTTTGTTGCATTAGTTGCTTGCAGGTGCTCGTCATCATGTTTTGTTGTTGAGTATAATGTCATGTTTACCTACACACACAAAAAAAAAAAAAAAGTACTGCACTTGTTATGTGAGGAGGCAGTGTCTTGGCTGACAAAACGGGAGGTTGTCACATCCACGAGATGAATGTTCATCACCAAGACCTGCATTAATCATAAAAAATTTTTTTTATATGAGTTAATAATTAATAAGAAAATAAGCATGCATTTAGTCACAGCAAAATATTCTAGAAAAGAAAAAATCAAGTTGCCACATACCTTAATGAGATTCTCTTTGTTTCAAGAATAGGTTATTCTCTTTTGAACCAGACCCAACCATGTGAGAGGTGGAAGCTCATATGGCCCTCCCCTCATTTCTCTCAATTCCCCATACCCAACAAATGGTTTTCTTTGCCATAGAAAACATATAGACATTAAATCATATCTTGTATAGTCTTCAAAACATATTGAACATATAAACATTGATAAAGATCTCATATCTTGTATAGTCTTCAAAACATATTGAACATATAAACATTGATAAAGATCCAAAAATAGGTCATGAAATTATACATCTAATTTTTCTTTGATTTATGTTTCTTTGCATTCATAAAACTGACAATTGGGATATCATCATCATCCAAGGACATTGTATTTCATGTGCCCTGTCCTTCTATTGTTTGTGTGCACTCATGTACCATACTTTTGGTACGTTGCTAAGAAGGGTTAGATGGCATCTGTTCAGGGTCATGAACTGGAACAACAAAAATGATCATATCGATATGTTGAAATATAATTGAAATAACTAATTCATTGTTTTGATTAGCATTACAGTATTTCTCTTTACCTGTCTCTGTAGCTAGGACAGTTGGTGCGTTAATTTTATGTCCACTTGGTTTCTCTCGCATTTAACCCTCCTGAGCTACATGCTCTTCAATTTTGAGAAGATAATATATAAGTATAAGTCAAGAAATAAATATCTACAATCACATTAAATATTTCTAATTCTGAGGCATACATACCGGAATGGGTACTCTGCTCTACACTATTAGTGGACATGTGGACCCTTGTATGACGTGGTGTTTGTTGAATACTGCTTGATTCATTACTGCGGTAGCACTGTTGCTTGAAAACAAACATAAATACTTAGTTAAGGGTGATATAATAAAATATGAATAGACTTTACAAGCATGCTACTGTGGTTTCCTTATTCATTTGATTTACCTGCGTGGCTGGGGAGATAGGGTCTAGCCCAATATTTTTCTATATTCAATGACACTTTTAAAACCATGATTGTAACCAAGCTTCAGGTCCTCCTCGGTGGCAGCAGTGTCAAACATATTTAACTGCAATGTATAACACCATTAAAAATACCCATAACAAAAACATATATTTGTTCGCTACTATTAAATAAATATTAACCACAGTTAATCATTTAAATCTTACTATTCAGGCTTTGAGTTTTCCATAGCCACCCTTTCCTAGTTTATGCTAGCCGTGTTTTTCCACTCTAGCCTTTGTTGATTTGGATGTGTCTAGTAGCCTACATATGGAAATTTTGAAAAAAATTAGATATCAGAATTCTTACTTAAAACAGGAAAGAAAAACAGAAATGCTCATATTTCACTAATAATATGACATGTGTTGTACCTTGCTTGACCATCTCATGGTTGTCATCCTTATTTTTTAAACAAGTTCTCCTTTGCATCCTCTATTAGCGCCTTCCACTCTTTCTGGGGAACCATGGGAGGTCACTCGTGTCTAAGGTCTATTTGCAATTTATCCCTATACTGGGCCCTAGTGTATTTTAAATTCTCGTTGGCCAACTTTGTAACCACTTTCTTGTTGAAAGTGTTGCCAAACAAGTTTACCATGTGATCTATTAAATCATCTTTCTTTTTTCTATCTTATGCATTCCACCATGTGCAAATGGTGGGGTCAAACATCTCCAATGCTTTGTCATGTAAGTTTCTATAGAAAACATTGTTTCCCGCAGTAATGTGTTATCCATTAATCAATTAATAATCTCAACAAATGTCCATTTCAATTTCATGAAAAAAATGAATCAATTAATGGGACAATTACTTGCAATCTTCTGAATCTTTATCGAAACACATGCGTCATCCACCAGAAAGGTGGCATCTAGTTATCCAGTGCTATTAATTCATTCTTCTCCATGCATAATAGTATCCTGTGCACCTACACTATGTTCCTTTCCATAGTCATCATGTGGAGTCCCAGGATCTGGCTCATCATGCTCTGGCATGTCATGCCAGTCAAATTCGCCCCACTCATCAATGGATTCTAGGGGAACCTTAGGAGGCTCAAAAATCATCACTTGAACTTTGCTATGTTGACCTTTTTTTTTTGTACTGGACCCTCACTGCTACCTATAAAAATTGCAGGATTGACATGTTCCCCATGCACAGGGTTTAAAAACTCCTACAAACATAAAAATTTTCTTTATCAGATCATATACAAAATATAAAACTAAAAAACGGATATGAAATTGTCATAGCTAATAAAAATATGTAAAGATTCCACTTACCCCAAAATTAGTTATTTTAGTTTGTAGCTCTACAATTCTTTCCTTGTCCTCCTGTGTCAGGGGTCTTTTGCTAATCAAACCTAGATATTCCATGTTATCCTTTTTCAAGGCCTTCGTTATAGTTTTCATTGGGTTTGTCAAATAACATATTTCGTCCTCATCAATATCCTATGTGTGAGCCTGTGCCTATGTTGACACAATAAATCAATCAATAAAAGTTATGAAATTCACCCCTAACATTAAAAAAATGAAATATTGCAGTAATATCAGAAAAACAATAACAAAATTTCATAAATGTAGTTGTTGTAGTCATAAGTTGTTACTGTATTTAACATTTACCTAGTGAGGCACTACAGATGGATTTCCATGGTCACCGTAGAGAGATGTAGCAGATGAAACTTGGACACGGTCACCCTGGATGGAAGTTGACACAATAAATCAATTAACAAAACTTATCAAATTCACCTGTAACATTTAAAAAATTAAATATTGGAGTAATATTAGAAAACAAATAATGAAATTTCAGAAATTTAGTTGTTGTAGTCATAAGTTATTAATGTATTTAACATTTACCTGGTGAGGCACTGCAAGTGCCTTTCCACAGTCACCTTGGAGAGATGTAGCGGGTGAAAATCAGGCACGGTCACCATGGACAGAAGTTGACATAGTAAATCAATTAACAAAAGTTATGAAATTCACCTGTAACATTTAAAAAATGAAATATTGGAGTAATATCAGAAAAAAAATAATGAAATTTTAGAAATTTAGTTGTTGTAGTCATAAGTTGTTAATGTATTTAACATTTACCTGGTGGGGCACTATGGCTGCATTTCCACGGTCACCTTGGAGATATGTAGCGGGTGAAACTCAGACACGGTCACCTTGGACAAAAGTTGACACAATAAATCAATCAACACAAGTTATGAAATTCACCTATAACATTTAAAAAATGAAATATTGGAGTAATATCAGAAAAACAAATAATGAAATTTTAGAAATTTAGTTGTTGTAGTCATAATTTGTTACTGTATTTAACATTTACTTGTTGAGGCACAGTGGGTGCCTTTCCATGGTCACCCTGAAGAGATGTAGCAGGTGATTTTCTACCATGATCACCGTGGACAGATGTTGGCACAATAAATCAATCAATAAAAGTTATGAAATTCACCTGTAACATTAAGAAACAAAATATTGCAGTAATAACAGGAAAAAAAAATAATGAAATTTCTGAAATTTAGTTGTTGTAGTCACAAGTTTTTAGTGTAATTAACATTTACCTTCTGAGGCGAAGTGGGTGCCTTTCCACGGTCACCCTCTCCATCTATTATATTTAAGTTGTAATCGATCAACAACTCTTCACCTGGAACTTTGCATGCCTCAAATATGAAATTCAGTTTCTTAGTTATTGCCACTAGTCATGTACTATTTATAAATCCCACAATGTTTCTAGTAGATTTTGGCCTTCCATCAATATACATAGTTACCCCTTTATTTTGATTGTTATCTAGTAGTTCTATATAATTTGCGGCAACTCCGTATCTCCGCATACTTTGCGTATATCGGACCAACATAAACCAGTGATTGTATTTGTATAATGGTCTAATATACTTCATCAATTTAGTTATAGTGCCATAGCCAACCTTTATGCCATCCATGGAAAATAACCCCAATCCATGTAAGGACAAAGGAGCAATGTGATACATCCTCCAACCAATGAAGAAATTTGTGTCCACTTCAGGTAGCTCCTTATTTGCCCATCATTGCACTAGATGTTTATACCTCAAGGGAAAATCAATGTCACGTATGATCTCAGCATCATAATTACACGACCCTCTCTTGGCAATAAAAAATTGCATGTGGGTATGAAATCTTTTCCTTACCCTTTCCAGCCTAGTTGATCTAGAACCAGTAGATCTAGTACAACACGTCTCACTTTCAACCTCTCTTACTAT
>SNQJ01S0229182.1:1090-12883 GCA_010110895.2 Picea sitchensis
ATCAACCATGAAAAAACAATAATGAGTCATATTTACATCAAACACTATTGGGTCCATTACCCAAACCTTTGTGCTATGGGTCTTTCTTCAAGGGTTGACATCAATGACAACCAACCTTAATCAACAGTAACTTGTATAGGGTTCCAATCCAAACTCCTTTCATTAATACCATCACACCTCTGACCATCTTGCACGAATCCTTCTGAAATAGAGTGTGCACCCCTACATCACTCATCTTGATGATATATATTAGTTTTCTTTCCAAACCCAGAATGTGTAGCACATCAGCAAGGCTTCTACTCCTCTTATCTTGCAATATCAGTCGAACTTGTCCTCTTCTGACAATTTTGGTTGTCGAGTCATCCCCCAAGAACATGTTTCCTCCTTCATATCATTCATATTCATAGAACCATTCTCTATGTGGTATCATATTATAGGATGTTCTTGATTTGATCAACCAAACATCTTGAATCGACTTTGTACTAGTCGACGCTAGGTACACATCACCTCCATTATCTAGAGTCATCTTTCTCTTAGTTGACTACTTCTCATTGAATTATGTACTTACTTCCATCACCTTCGAATTGCAGTCCTTTTTGTAATTCCCAACTTTATCGCATTTCTAGCATCTTCTTGTCGACTGAACCGAGGATTTAGATATACCCTTCGACTTAGAATTTCTACTTGATAAGTTTAATTTATCTCTTTCAACCAATCGACCTCTCACCACTAAATCATATTTGGTCATTCCTTCCATGTTCTTCCTTCTCATTTATTCTGATAGTAGAGATGCAACCAGGTCTTCTAGCACTAATGTGGTTGTATTACTCCCTATAGCCACAACTGAGCTATCCCAGAAGTTTGGAAAAGAACATATTAGACTAATACATTTCTCCTCCTCGATGATTTTAATATCCACAGACGATAACTAGATTATAATGGTATTAAATGCATTTAAATGATCAGTCACCAAACTATCATCACTCATCCTTAGAAGATACCATTTCTTTTTAAGAAATAACTTGTTTACCAGATATTTCGATTGGTACAAGCTTCCCAACTTGTCCCACAGTTTCTTGGTCGAATATTCACCTGAGACATTCACCAGTACTGAATCTGCAAGACAAAGTCGAATCGTACTGCTTTCTCTTCTCTCGAGTTTCTCCCATTCTTCCATCAACATACCTATTGGCATGGTACCTAGACAAAGTGATTTCCATTATTCTCTATATACAAGGAGATCTTCAAATTTAACCTTCCAAATCTCAAAATTTTGGCCATTGGATGTTTTGATCTCTATTCTTGAGCTACTTGCCATTCTTTAACATGATCTTTAAGGGTTTCTAACTTACAAATCTTACTGAACCTAGGGTTTAGATCAGATCCAATGTTGTTAAACCAATCTATGATACCATGTGTTAGGAAATGATATCACTTCCATGCTAAACCTAGAAGAAGAGAGGAAGAATATTTAATAAATAAAGTAAATGACACAACAAGAACACAATACACAAATATTTTACCCTGGAAACCCAAATCGGGAAAACCAACATTACTTGAGCGTTCTTCTCTCTTTTTGTCTTATTCATTTAGAATAAAATGTTACATGTCTAACCTTGGTCCACACCTAAGACACAATCGACATCATACCCTGTTTCTTACACAAGAACAACCATGTAGCCAATTCGGCTTACATTTGCATGACCAACAACCTCTACGATTACATGCTCTTAGAGATTAGCCATTCATCATCTAAAGATTAACATTTACAACATTACAACAAGACTTATTTATAGGATTTAAAGTAGAAAAAACCATAAATAAAAGGCAACTGTAAAGGGTTACAGATACATGCAAATCACTGGCTACAAATCCAATGAATCTCAAGATTCTGTTACAGTCGAATACCAAGTCAGATTACCCATCGAATACCAGTTGGACTTCATTTGGTATTCAATCGGTTTCCACACTCTTTCCCGTCAACCTCTTGTTGGTTGACTTCTTCAATTTTACCTAGTAGATCCACCTCGACCTTAAACTTGTTGTCGATTCCTTCGACTTCATCTTTACCCAGTTGAACTACCTTGACCTTCGACTTCGACTGTCAGTAGATCCACCCCAAATTTCAATGCAAAGAATATGACAAACTAACAATCAAATCATAGCTGATGATTTGTTCTTGTTTAAAAATAGGTTGTATGTGCCTAATTCAACAGATTTGAGACACCCGATTTTGGATGAATTCCATAGGAGACCTTATGTAGGTCATCCTGGTTACCAGAAAATGGTAAAAATGGTAAGGAAAATGTACTACTGGCATAGAATGAAGCAGGACATTACTGAGTACATTCCTAAATGTTTAGACTGCCAATAGGTGAAGGTCAAACACAATCATCCTATTGGGATATTGTAGCCTTTTCCAATTCTAGAATGGACATGGGACACAATCTCCATGGATTTAATTACTAGTCTACCAAGGAAAATTAAGCAACATGATGCAATCATGGTTGTAGTAGATAATCCGAGCAATGCAGGTCATTTTATCCCTATCAAATCTACTTTCAAGGCCATTGATGTTGCTAACAAATTTATAAAGGAATTTTTTATATTGCATGGTCTACCTAGGACCATAATATCGAATAGAGATGCTAAGTTTACTTCGAGTTTTTGGAAAATATTCTTTGAAGGCATGGAGATGCAACTAGTGTTTAGAATGGCCTACCATTGTCAGAAAAATGATCAGATCGAGAAAGTAAACAGAGTTCTAGAGGAAATTTTTAGGATGCATGTTATGCATTAGCCCAAGCAATGGGAAGGGTATTTACCCCTGGTATAATTTTCCTATAATAATGTCTATCATGAATCATTGAAGATGATCTCGTTTGAGGTTTTGTATGGGAAAAAGTGTAGAGTTCCAATCAGCCGGGACAATCCAGTGGATAGAATCAAACTTGGACCAAAATTGTTGAAGGAAATGGAACATGAAATGATTAAGATAATGCAGAATATAAAAGTATCTCAAGACAAGTAAAAGAGCTATGCATAAAGAAAGAGAACTCATAAAGAGTTCAAGGTGGGAGATCATGTGTATCTCTGAGTAAAACCTAAGAGAATTTCCCTGAGAATGGGGACATGTGCTAATCTGGCACCCTGCTATTGTGGACCATTTGAAGTCCTGGAAAGAGCGGGACTGGTAGCTTATAGATTTGCATTACCACCTATTGTTAAATCTTATAATATATTCCACGTAACCTTGTTGAAGAAATATATTCATGATTCTAATCATGTTATTGATTGGACTATGATACAAAAGGAACCATAGGGAGAATTTTAGGCCCGAAACTCAGTTTATCCTGGACAAGAGAGAAACAATGCTCTGGAACTAAGCCATCATGCAGGTCAAGGTGAAATGGAAGAAATTTGGAGTAGATGAGGCTACATGGGATCTAGAAGATGCCATGAGAATGGCATACCCATTTTTTTTCTGTATAATTTATATATGTGTGGTGTTATAAACACCAAGGATGATGTTTCTTTAAGGGGGATGGAAATGTAACACCATGTTTTCCCCCATGATTGTAATTATTCTAAGACTTCATATAATGTGTCTATGAATCTTGTAATCATGTCTTGATTAATTAAAAACACGAGATAATTGACTGAGGGTGAAAAGTCGTAAAAGTACTAGCCATGATATCACAGGTGGAATTGAGGAAATGGAATTGGTGAGGTGGTGTTGAGATGTTTCAGTGAAGAAAATAGAAATATTGCATAGCAAGACAACCTATGCTTGCAATACATAAACACATACATGCCAATGTATCCAGATCGACAAGAGGCCACGTGACCAGTTATAGAAGTCATATTGGCGGTTGAGGAAGTTAATAACTACTGACATACCTAGTCTCTTGAGTATATAAAGGGCCAACTGTTGGCAGCCAATTCACATTTTTCCACTGTCTCATAAGCTGCCTACACTAGTTTTTGCAAACCTCAATTTTTCGTCACAATTCTCAAATAAACGACACTTTTATTTTTGTGTTATTCGCACACTTCCCTTCGTTTTTGTTTTCACGACTGTAAGCGTGAAAACTTGGTCTTTCGAAGTCGCATTAAAATCATTATTGAATTGTCGTTATCATTCTTTTCGATATGCCTATTGCGCTTACATTTTAATTATCATTATACAGTTGGCAAGACCTTTTGATCTGCACTCATTTGACATTCTTGGATTGATTGTGTGATTTTGTTTCATTGAGTTTGTGATACATTGGGGATTGTTTTTGCATTTTATTTGATCAATCCACTTGGCACATTGGTATACATAAAACGCATTGGCACATTGGTTAAACTCTTGGTATGAATCGTTCTATACAACGCATGTCACATAGTCAAAACATTGGTATTGATTTCGATTTATTTGTTTGGTTTTAAAACTATGGCACAACCTTTTGATTGCGTGAATGGTTTATCCACTAACCAAAGGTTTTGATTGATTGAAATGGCATAGTTGTAACACTTATGCATTGTGATTTGAATAGTTGAAAGCGCTGGTGGTTGTACCATTGGTAATGACTATTCTGCATGGCCAAAAAATAGCTCCACCACCTTTGCATGATGTCATTAATGCCTCGCCTTATCACTGTTTCACCTCTACTAGCATTGGTAATCCTTCGAGCATTTTTCTCCTATGTGTGATATGTTCAAATCCTGGCTCATTCACATCGCTTACCGTGAACCCTGTTTATGGAACTAGTCATGCAAATTGAGCCGAATGGTAGTCAAGCCTTGCTACTGTTCGATAACGCCCAGAAAGACTTAGAGCATAGTGGTTGGCTCACGTTTGTACAATGGTTTGAGGGTTTTAATCTATTTGTTGCATAGCAGTTCGCCCTGACTTTTGATGGGTGTAGGGCCAAGGTAGGTGACATTCAGCTTGAGTTGAATGAGGAGTTCATTAGCTCTACCACAGGGTTAGCATCCACGGGCCAGCGATGGTTCAAAAACTCTAAAGTTGAGGAGTTTCCATGGCCACTATTATTCGTCTCACAAAAAATCACATCCTGTGATAGAGGTATGCCCATTTCCATGCTTAAACCAAGATGGCATGATCTTTTGATGGTGGTTAAACAATTCATGACCTGTGAGGGTCGATATGGACTGGTTTTTCTTTATCACCTTCGACTGTTAATGAATTTTATGGGGTATCCATTGAATATGCCATTTTACTTCCAGCGTAGCCTTTATAAAATGTCAAAAAGGTTTAAACAAGAAAAGGCCGATAGTAGCTTGTTCCACCACAGCCTAATCAGACTCATCGTTGTTCATCACTTAAATCTTCACGGTGATAGTTGGCAAGCTTTTATCTCTCGAAATGGTTTTGTTGATGCAGAGCCTGTCCAAGTTGAAAGGCTTTTGGTTAGTGAAACTAAGGTCGGGCCACCCGTGCCTTTCCATGCCCTTCTACCCTCTCCTAAACCCTTGGCCAACCCTGATATCAATCTACCCGACATCGCAATAGACAAGACAGAGGCTGTTAAAAAGCCTGTGAGCAAAAAGGTCAAAGGAAACCCTACTGTCGATGGCAAAGGTAAAAAGAATGCTTGACTTATCTTGAGAATGGCTAGGAATAAACCTAAACCTAGTGCTGAGCAGAAGCCCATAGTCCTTCGTGAAGACTCAAACTCTGACATCGAACGCTTCCTAGCTAGTGAGTACCCTTACTCCCAAGGTTTGTGCTCCAAGCCCCCCTATGATTTCGTTTCTAATTTTCCTTCGTGCCTAAGGAACAATCCTAGTTACCCAGGGATCAAGCTACCTAACGAAACCCTCGGTGATTGTCCCAAACCCTCGACTGTCGGGCAGTCGTCATGCAACCAGTGTAATGTGTGGTTGGAACGATACTATACAGACGTTCCCTTACTTCAATAAAAAAACAAAGCATTGGAAAACCAAGTTACAATGTTGACTAGTGAAAGGGATAAGCTTCGAGCTAATGATAAGAAGTAGAAAACCAATGGTTCCATCGTATTTAGGAATGTCGAATCGGCTACAGTCGTTGTCAATTCCCAAATGACATGATCAAGCTGTCTGCTCGTCATCCAGGTATGAATTTAGGTATCAATTCCGTTCTGTGAATTGCTAGGATTAATATAATAATTGGAGTTTGGTTTTCAAATAGCTCTGTCCATCATTCGAAATGGCTCTATCATAATTTTGTGGATCCTGTACTTTGTTTTCGTCTTTGCTAAAAATGAGGTTCTGATTTGGTTTCACGATTTGGTCGTTCCCAGTTCAACAATTGATTGGTTTTCATTGGATTTGATTCGTTTGTTGGTTTGAGTTAACGAAATCGATGGTTTGCTTTCGATTGGATTTGTTTGCATCCAACCTGAACAGGAGTTTTTTTTATGCTAAAATTAGAACACGGTTCTATTTTAATTTAATATTATGTTGTTGTCATTGGATATCCACGACTCTGATTTCGTTCTTGTGGTTTGATTGTTAAAACAGTTTCATAGTAATTGAATTGGCTTGATAAATATGATGTAGCCTATTAAAAACGACTCTGTTCTGTCAACATTTTCTTTTGGATTTGGATTATTTCTGACCTGTGCAAAAGATTTCTTCGCCCAAATCATGGAATTGTTTTGATTCACAACGACTATGTCAAACTTGAACTGTTCGATTCACCCTTGTTTTGATTGGATTGCTGCGTATATTCAGATAGCATGATTATTTTTATGAGATGGATTCATATCAAAACTAGACTTGATACTGCTCTGTTTGATTTTAATTTTCAAAATGAGTTTGTTAACCCAGATCGACTTATGTTATCTCTATCGAATTCGAATGAGAAAATTTGGTTAATAGTTCGTTTTGAAATGAATTTGAGTAATAATTTCGTTGAATGTCAATCAGTTTTGTCTGCCCCAATTAGCAATAACAAACGATGGACGATTCCCACAGATCCTGTTATCAACCGATTAATTCCACTATGATTTCGTTTGTGATAATTTACACAGCAGTTTTGATTTAATTCGCTAATGGCATGGATCGTTTGTTATATCAATTTGAAAACGATTTTTCTGTTTTCGTATGGATTCGATCGTGTTTCCTATTGATGAGGCAACATTAACGATTTCCTATGATTTGTTTAACTGTATCGATTTCAATTTGATATGAAACGATTTCATTACTGTTTGATACGATTTTTGTATACCTGAATTGGTAGCGGATTAAATAGAGTATAGCTATCTAGTTTATCGTTTGATTTAGTTTGTTCAAATTGCATACAAGTGTCGATTTGAATAAGGCTTTTAGAAATCAAATATCTTTTGATAGTTTGAATGTATTTTCAAAGATTTGAATTGATTTTAATGCTGATTCTGTGTTTGATTTAGACCAGCTACAGAATCGCAAGATTCTGTAGCTAGTCTATAGAATTAGATTTTTATCATTTTCATTAACAAAATATCCTCCTAACTTGTCCATTTTTGACCCCTTTCAGGTACATCCGAATTGCATTGGACATGCTGTGGCAGTGTAGGAGATATTTGTGTGATACAACTTTATTTTAGGTTCCTAGTTTTAGTGATAGAAACTTGGGATATTTTCCCAGATTTATGTAAACCGTTTTGATAACTTCCACAGGGATGTTTTACCCCGTGGAAGGTCTTTAAATACTTATTATTTTTTGTAATAAGGAGCATCCTCACTTGTGGGAGAACCAGGCTATGGATTTCTAATACAAACTAAGACAAGAGTTGATGTCTTGCTACAGCTTTTGCTTTCAATATATCAATCTTTTGTTTCAAGTTTATGCTTATCAGTTTGCAGTAGATTATAGACTGCTTTAGCTATCATAATCTATTGCAGGATGATATGATTTGATTAATGTCTTATCCATATCTGATTTCTTTCATCATTTTAAAAGTACAAAAATTATTTGGTTTCAGTTAATGAATCACAGATTTCTCTTCTTCGTTAATTGAATCATTTCATATAGATCTTTGCCTATAGGTTTACCTAACTGTGAAGATTTATAAATCATAAGATTGTTGTAATTTTTATGTCTTGTATGTCCTGTAATCATATTTGAAGTGCACTACAGCTTGTTGTTCACGACAAGCTCCTGGATAATTCGGTGCGGGTTTCCTCCCTCCGATCAGCTAAGACAACCATTACACACATGACAAACCTGGAGCGTATCTCCATGTCAGTTTGTTATTTATTTAGTAGTTAATTTGTTAGTATAATTTAAGTAGTTTAGTTAGATATATGTGTAGTTTAGATTTGTAGTTAGAGTTAGTATATTAGTTGTTTAGTTTAGTTAGTTTTTGTTTTATTTCTTGTTCATAAAATTATAAAATCAACAAAAAATATCTCTTTGTGTCTTAGGGAAGAATATAAATGAGTTTTTCAGGTTTTCAATCAAATCTGTAAATTGTTAATATTGTACATTTTGTGAATAAGATCTATTTCTGTTAGTAGTTAGATATTTAATTTCTTAGAGTTAGCATAGTATTAGATAGTAGATTGTATATAGAATAGTTAGATTGGTTTATTAGTTTGTCTTAGTAGTTATTTTTAGTTAGATTAGTTAATTTAGAGTAGTTTTCGTTTTGTTTTCTGAGGACTTAGATCGGCTAACGGAGCCGCTAAACCCGTCACGGTGGTTCATCCCAAACGGCTTGGGTTATTAGACAACCCCGGACTAGTTACACTCTCCCAGTTGACGGACGACCAATTTCGCCCGTCAACAAATGGCGCTAGAAGGAGGGCCTGAAATTAATTAATGGCACGAGGTGGTCGCAAGACTCCTCCACCACCTAATCGCTCACCTATAGTGACTAGAAGCCATTCAAATGATAATATTCCCGCTCAAACAACAATCACTTCAAACGACGATCCACGGATCACAGTTGAGCCAACAACCCCTAATCCTACAGGTGGTGACATACAAGAGATTGTCCGTCAATCTCTTATAAGAACTCATAGTGCCTTGGCCCGTTTGAGGTAGCCTAACCGTCCATTGGACCAACCTTCGGATTTCTCTGATATCAGAGAACAATTAGGAGGCACTGATCTCACTGTGAATCCTATAGATCCAATCTTAAATCCTGCTGCAAGAGGATCTGGGATACCTCCTTCACCACCTCCATCATCTCATTCCTCTTCGGGAGGAGGTTCCTCTGACGAAGGCAGTTCCCCTTCTCAGCCTTCCACACCCACTACACCAATGGAAAATTAGAACAACCTTGCTAGACCTTGGCTTGACCAGGATGCCATAGTTGTACCTGGAGCTCAGCATTCTTTACCTAAATACCTGGAGAAATGGCTTCCCAAGTTTGACCCCGACTCAAAACAGATCGCTGAAGATCACATTAAAAAGTTTATGTTAGCCATAAGAATCCGCAATGTCGAACATGAAGACGTTGTCTGTAGGTTTTTCCCCTATGCTTTCAAGGCAATGCATCCACATGGTACTTTTCCCAACAACCCCATACCATCGTGTCTTGGGAAAAGTTTGAGTCATGCTTTTTGGAAAAGTTCAGAGACGGCAAGCCTCCGGAAATCCTTGTCATGGACCTTTCTAGCTTAAGAATGAACCCAAAAGAAAAAGTTAAAGACTTTAATCAAAGATTCTTAACACTTAAAAACTGAATCCCTACGGATTCCATGCCTGCCGAGAATCTTATAATAGCATACTACACTAAATCTTTGCATCAAAGTATAGTTATTTGGGTTAAACGATCTAAGAAAGCCACGTTGTTAGAAGCCTTTGAGGAGGCGAGCCAGATTGAAAAAGACATACTTAGTCTTAAAGACTCTACTAGCAATGAAACAAAGACTAGTTCTTCTTCGAAAACGAAGATTGAAATCCTTCCCAGACCCACTCAAAGTAAAACACAGCCTGAAAGCTCTGATTTAGAAAACTTAACTAAAGTTGTTCAAAAACTATCAAATCAAGTTATAGACTTAAAAAGGATGACCGAAGAAGATTCCTCGAGCAAAGGGCCTTATAAACCCCCGTTTCGGAAGCCTTTTCCTACCAACCGACCTAATCCAACCACCGAAGGCCTTAATCTAGAAATTCTGCAATGCGCCCTTCAAACAATTCTAGAAGCCCAAGATAACTTGATGCCTACTGAGATTCCTGAGGAGGTAGTTGAACAAGAGATAGTTCAAGAAGAGGAGTCTTCTCCAAAGATTTTTGGACACTTCTCGGATAGCATCTTTCAAGCTAACTTCGAGACAGTTCATCCTTATAATACCAGGAGTAAGACAACTAACAAACCTTCTGCCGAAAACACTACAACTTCGCCTCCAAAGTAGTCTAAATCAACTGATACTAAACAGAGTAATGTGAACCCCAACTTAGATTATGATGTAGTTGAAGATCTTAAAAAGTTGAGAGCTAACATTTCTGTTTATGAGTTATTGAAATTTCCATTTCTGCTACAAAAAATGTTACAAAATATCTCAGAGAATGGCAAAAATGGTAATTCAAGCAGTAACAAGGTTGTGCAGAACAAAGTTCCTCAGAAGACTTCCACTAAAAACAATCCAAATCCTCAAGATAAAGGGAGCCTTCCTGTAAGTAATGTAAATAATGTAAATAATGTAGATAAAGTAGCTTTAGAAACTGCGAGTAAAAACCCACAAGCTACCACTCTTAGTACTCGCAAAAATGTACCTCCATTCTTGTTAACTTTTGAAATATTCAATAGAAACGTGCACAATTGTATGGTAGACTCAGGAGCGTCATCCAATGTGATGCCATGGTTTGTATGCCAGAAGATTAATGCAGAAGTTGAACCATCTACTTTAAAAATCATACAACATGATCGGACCAATGTTAAAGTTATAGGCAAACTAAAGAATGTGCTTATTAGATTATCGTTTAACCCCAAGGTTCATCAAGTCATTGATATTATTGTTGTGGATATTCCAGAAGTGTATGGTCTGTTTTGAAGTAGGGACTGGTCGGAGCAGCTACACAATTATTTCGTGACAAATTGGTCTCATCTTTGGCTTCCAGACAATGACAAGCCTAACAATATCAAGGTAAATCGTGAATGCTACCTTAAGTTCACGGTCACTGATTTAAACGATCCCAACGAACCATTTACACCTTTTGCTGATTCACCCGAAGTACAAGGGATGGACACCTTTTTCGACAACTTCATGGCCGAGGCTTCAGCTATCACCAATCCAGAACAACAGTCCGATATTGTAGCATATATGCATCCAACAGCTTCCATGCAACGGTCTCATGTACCCGATGAAAATCAAATTTGGTCTCTTTATTTTGATGGGTCAAAGTCCAAAGAAGGAGCTGGTGTAGGCTGCATTATTATCGATCCGACAGGTAACAAAACATTGATTGCATGTAGGTTGGAATTTGAATGTACTAATAATACTACAGAATATGAGGCTTTACTACAAGGTCTCAGAAAAGCTTCGGATATGAACATTTAAAATTTGACCGTCTTTGGCGACTCTGAAATAGTGGTTAGATAGGTAAGAGATTCTATCCACTGTCTATCTCCGCATCTCAAAAGATACCAATCTGAGGTATTGTTGGCAACCAACCCAATTTTTTTCATTGCTCTCAAAAAGTTGCCTACACCCCTTTTCGTATTATGACAAACCATTGTCGCATTGTGCTAATGGACATTCATCTTATTTTTGCGACAATTCCAATTCAATTTCGTTTTTAGTTTTCACAACTGCAAGTGTGAAAACACTTCTTTCGTTAATTAGATTGTCGTCGTCTTTGGTTGATAC